>PVKP010031937.1:0-26473 GCA_004027715.1 Plecturocebus donacophilus | reverse complement strand
CTGGCTGCCCTTAGCATTTTCTCCTTCATTTCAACCCTGTTGAATCTGACGATTATGTGCCTTGGGGTTGCTCTTCTTGAGGAATATCTTTGTGGTGTTCTCTGTATTTCCTGGACTTGAATATTGGCCTGCCTTGCTAGGTTGGGGAAGTTTTCCTGGATAATATCCTGAAGAGTATTTTCCAGCTTGGATTCGTCCTTTTTGTCATATTCAGGTACACCTATCAAACATAGATTAGGTCTTTTCACGTAGTCCCATATTTCTTGGAGACTTTGTTCATTCCTGTTTATGCTTTTTTCTGTCATCTTGCCTTCTCGTTTTATTTCATTGAGTTGATCTTTGACCTCTGTTATCCTTTCTTCTGCTTGGTCAATTTGGCTGTTGAAACTTGTGCATGCTTCGCGAAGTTCTCGTATTGTGTTTTTCAGCTCCATCAATTCACTTATGTTTTTCTCTAAGTTGTCCATTCTCGTTAACATTTCGTTAAATCTTCTTTCAAGATTCTTAGTTTCTTTGCACTGGGTTAGAACATGTTCTTTTAGCTCACAGAAGATTCTTATTATCCACCTTCTGAAGCCTGATTCTGTGAGTTCATCACACTCATCCTCCATCAAGCCTTGTTCTCTTGCTGATGAGGAGCTGCAATCCTCTGTAGGAGGAGAGGCATTCTGATTTCGGGTGTTCTCAGCCTTTTTGCACTGGTTTCTTCCCATTTTTGTGGGTTTATCCACCTGTCGTCTTTGTAATTGCCGACTTTCAGATTGGGTCTCTGAGTGGACGTCCGGCTTGTTGGTGATGAAGTTTTTTCTGTTTCTTAGTTTTCCTTCGGGGGGCGCTCCTTCCCCACAGAGCTGGGCCTTCCCGGGTTCAGCTGTGCTTCTCAGTCCTCAGCGCTTCCAATTGTTCTCCTTGTGGGGACGGGACCAGCCGAGCCCGACTAAAAGGGCATCCAGTCCCGCACACTCCACACTGAGAAGTGTCGCGCCGGCCAAAAGAGTCGCGCTGGCGACCTGCGTGGCTCCCTTGCTGGGAATCTCCCAGTCCGTGGGCATCAAATATTCGTCTGCAACTGTGGCGTCCACTCGCTCTCTGTGCCCTCACCGCGAGCCACAATCCCAAGCTGCTGCTACGTGGCCATTTTGGATCTCTCTCCGCCCGGTGATGAAGTTTTTCTGTTTCTTACTTTTCCTTTGGCGGACGCCAGTTCCCCTCTGAGCCAGACCTTCCTGGGTTCGCTGCACCCGCTGTGAAACTCTCAGTCCTCAGCGCTTCCAATTGCTGTTTTCCTTGTGGGGACGGGACCAGCCGAGCCCGTCCCCATCAGTCCCACACACTCCGCACCGGGAAGCGCCGCGCTAGGTGCGAGCAAAAGAGCCGCGCCGGGCAAAAGAGCCTCGCCGGCCAAAAGAGTCGCGCTGGCGACCCGCGTGGCTTCTCCGCTGGGAATCTCCCAGTCTGTGGGCAACAAAAACTTGTCGGAAATTGCGGCATCCACTCGTTCTCTGCGCTTTCACTGGGAGCTACTTTCCTGAGCTGTTGCTAGTCGGCCATCTTGGATCTCCCCTGTAACCTACTTTTGTTCAAATAACTGAGATCTGGCCAATCAAAGGTGGCCAACTGTTCAACCCATGTTTGAAGAAAACAAATGTCAATCTGTACTCAATCTAGCTGTTTGTGTCCCTCACTTCTGTTCTCTGTACTTCACTTTTCTTTTCCTGTACATAAATATTTTTTCATTATGTTGTTCCCAGAAAGGAGTCCCAATCTGGATCTCAAAAGAGGGTTTTTGCATCTCACATAAGAATAATTCAGGGTGGGCTGGCCATAGTGGCTCACACCTGTAATCCCAGCATTTTGGGAGGTCGAGGTGGATGGATTATCTGAGGTCAGGAGTTTGAGACCAGCCTGACTAACATGGAGAAACTCCATCTCTACTAAAAATACAAAATTAACAGGCATGGTGGCACATGCCTATAATCCCAACTACTCCAGAGGCTGAGGCAGGAGAATCACTTGAACCCAGGAGGTGGAGGTTGCGATGAGCAGAGATTGCACCATTGCACTCCAGCCTGGAAAACAAGAGCAAAACTTCGTCTCAAAAAAAAACAATAATAATTCAGGGTGACAGGCCAGGCATTGTGGCTCATGCATGTAATCCCAGCACTTTGGGAGGCTGAGGCAGGTGGATTGCCTGAGGTCAGGAGTTCGAGTCTAGCCTGGCCAACATGGTGAAACTCTGTCTCTACTGAAAATACAAAATTAGCCAGGCACGGTGGCAGGAGCCTATAATCCCAGCTACTTAGGAGGCTGAGGCAGAAGAATTACTTGAACTTGGGAGGCAGTGATTGCAGTGAGCTGAGATCGTACCATTGCACTCCAGCCTGATCGACAGAGCAAGACTCCATCTCAAAATAATAATAATAAGATTAAAAAATTAAAAAAATATGGGTGATTCCATAAAGTAAAAGCAGGTTTATTTAAAATGTAAAGAAATTGGCTGTGTACGGTGGCTGATGCCTGTAATCCCAGCACTTTGGGAGGCTGAGACAGGCAGATCATGAGGTCAAGAGATCAAGACCAGCCTGGTCAACATGGTGAAACCCATCTCTACTAAAAATAAAATATTAGCTGGGCATGGTGGTGGGTACCTGTAGTCCCAGCTACTCAGGAAGATGAAGCAGGAGAATTGCTTGAACCCATGAGGTGGAGGTTACAGTGAGCTGGGATTTTGTCACTGCACTCCAGCCTGGCAACCATTCTTTGCTCAGTTAAACACTATTTAATTTGTCAAAATTTAATTTGTCAAAATTTTCTAATTTTTTTTTTCCTTTTTTTGAGACAAACTCTTACTCTGTTGCCCAGGATGGAGTGCAATAGCAGGATCTCGGCTCACTGCAACCTCTTCCTCTCGGGTTCAAGTGATTCTTCTGCCTCAGCCTCCCAAGTAGCTCAGATTACAGGTGCCTGCCACCACACCCAGCTAGTTTTTATATTTTTAGTAGAGATGGGGTTTTCACCACGTTGGCCAGGCTGGTCTCAAACTCCTGACCTCAGGTGATCTGCCTGCAACTCAGCCTCCCAAAGAGCTGGAGTTACAGGCATGAGCCATTGAGCCCCACAGACTTTCTAAATTCTAACAGACTGCGTCCATCAATAATGGAATCTGAGATAGAGCCTCTAGTGACCACGAAGAGCACCAGGTGACTAAGCAATAATCCATTGTTTCCATGGCTGGAGTTTTGGTAAGTTTCCTCTTCGATTCCCAAGCATCATAAAATTTTGTTTTGAGCTCTCTGAGTGAGTTTAAGCAATTTTCCAATTCAAACTTGATTTGGATGTCAGGGAAAAACCTGGACTGGCTCCAGGATGAGATTGGATCTAATTAACTGGAATCCAAGTAGAGGTCTCTGTCTCTTTTTTTTTTTCTTTTTTTCCCCTCCCTCCCCTCCCTTTTTTTTTTTAAATTCAAAATATGTTTATTGTGATGTTTCCCACTCATCTTGATTCAGAGTGCTTTTAGTGCTGCTTCCCCCTGAAAGAACATCCTTCTGTAAGCCTTGCTTTTCCTGTGTAGGCTGGCAGAGGACAGTGGAGCAGCCAACACACAAAACTACTGTTTGTGCATGGCTGAAGACCATCATGATTTTATAGCATCCTACATCCATGAAGTAGGAATTGGGGCTCTGCACCAGGCATTTCTTCTTGTGTTTCCTCTTCTCTTCTAGAGAGGGATGAAGGAGATCCTTTGCAAGAGGCATGTTCTCCTGGGTAGGTCATCACCACCAGAAAGGCCAGGTAGAGGTCTCTTATGTCTCAGTGGGTCAGGCAGAAATCAGTTGTAATGTAATTAGGCAATGGGTTCACCTTGTTCACTGACTACACAGAGCCAATTCGTCAAGACAGAGAAATTGCAATAGAGAAAGAGTAATTCATGCAGAGCCTGTGTTATGGGAGTCTAAAGTTTTATTATTACTCAAATCAGTCTCCCCAAGCATTTGGGAATCTGAGCTTTTAAAGATAATTTGGTTCATAGCGGAAGGCCAGTGAGTGCTGAACTGTTGGATCAGAAGTAAAATAATGGAAATTCAAAGCTGTTTCCTTGAACTGAGTCAGTTGCTGGGTGGGGGCCACAGATCAGTCAATCCAGTTTATCAATCTGGGTGATGTCAGCTGATCAAGTTCAGAGTCTGAGAAATATTCCAAGCAGTAATCTTAGAATTTACAACAGTGATGTTATCCCCTGGAGCAATTAGTGTAGGATCAGAATCTTGTAGCCTCCAGCTGCATGACTCCTAAACCATAATTTCTAATCTCGTGGCTAATTTGTTAGTCTTACACAGATGGTCTTTTCTCCTGAGAAAGAGGGAAGTTTGTGTTGGGAAAGGGCTGTTATTGTCTTCATTTTCAACTATGGACTATAAACTAAGTTTCTCCCACAATTAGTTCAGCCTACATCCAGGTGTGAACAAGGACATGTTAAATGTTAGAAGCAAGATGGAGTTGGTTACGTTAGATCTATTTCACTGACTCAGGTATAACTGCAATGGTGGTTTCAGTAAATGGCAATATTTCAAGGGATATAAACACAGGCTTCTGAAAATTTACAGGAATTTTTGTTTTCTGCCCCTCTTTGTTTCTTATTCTTGTACTTTTAGGCAGAGAAACATCATCGGCTAAGTTGATCAGAAAGATCTGAGCCAAACCCAAGTTTCTGAAATTACCAACACAAAAATCATATTAGTGAGAAAAATTAGAACAGTAAACTGAGCTAACTCACTCTCCATCTCATCTTTCCCTTAAATATTCCTGGGCCATTGGGCCTAGCTAACTTGTGAAAACATTCAGGCTGTTATTTAAATGATAATAGGCCTTGACTCCAAATTTGACTTTTGTAAAGCTAATAGGAAGCCTTCAGGCTTGGTGGGGGAGAGGGGAGCTTGAGTCCTGCCAAGGTGCAGACAAAAAGGAAGTTAGCCATTATTCTGGAGGTTATAAAATATGCAATGTCCATAATTGCTCCTACAAATATCATCACTACCTTAGAACCTAGAATTGGCGAATTGGCTTTTTAAGATATCTCTACAAGTTTTATGCATGTCTTATCCCCATGGCTTAATCTGGACCTGGTGGCTTCTAGACTAACCAACCCAGCTTCTGTGACCCCACTCACAAGCTATTCAACCTACAGAAAGGCAGCTTTGACTCCTTATATATATATTTTGTTTGTTTGTTTGTTTGTTTTTTTAATTTTTTACCTCCTATAATTTCATCTCCACTCCAACTAATCAGTGGCAAGCACCTGTTACCTGATCAACTCACTCCTTATCGATACTGCCTTTGAAAGACCCCCCCATGGCTGGGCACAATGGCTCAGGCTTTCAATCCCAGCACTTTGGGAGGCTGAGGCAGATAGACCACCTGAGGTCAGGAGTTTGAAACCAGTCTGGCCAACATGGCGAAACGCTGTCTCTACTAAAAATACAAAAATCAGCCAGGCATGGTCGTGGGCACTTGTAATCCCAGCTACTCAGGAGGCTAAGGCAGGAGAATCACTTGAACATGGGAGGTGGGGTTGCAGTGAGCCGAGATCACGCTATTGTATTTCAGCTTGGGAGACAAGAGTAAAACTTTGTCAAAAAAAAAAGAGAGAGAGAGAGAGAGAAAGACCCCCTCACCTATAAGCTTTAGATGAGATAATTTTTTTTTTTTTTTTGATACGGAGTTTTGCTCTTGTCACCCAGGCTGAAGTGCAATGGCATCATCTTGACTCCCTGCAACCTCCATCTGCAGGGTTCAGGAGATTCTCCTGCCTTATCCTCTCCAGTAATGGAGATTATAGGTGACCACCACCACACCCAGCAGATTTTTGTATTTTTAGTAGAGATGGGGTTTCCTCATTTGGGCCAGGCTGGTCTCAAATTCCTGACCTCAGGTAATCCACCTACCTTGGTCTCCCAAATTGCTGGGATTATAGGCGTGAGCCACCACACCTGGCCTGAATGAGATGATTTAAGTATAAACTCTATCTCCCATGTAGGGTGGTTGCCTCATGTCTAGGGAGCACTTTTTCTACTACAATCCAGTGGTCTTTATGAAGCAGGCAGATATAACCCATTGGGGAGTTATAATGAAAGTAAAATAAAATTTTTAATTTTTTAATAGCTGAGTACTTTACCTTTCAGCTATGACCACACTTATATGTATAACTATTAGGCCCTGGAAGGTTTCCCAGACCAAAGAAAGGTCTGACTGCTTGTTTTCATGGTTGAACAATGAGATCCAGAAAAACTGAGAAAGAGGAGAGTTTAATTCTGCAATCAGCTACAGGGAAACAGTCAGAATAAATCCCTAGACCCACTAGAAGTTACAAGCTTCTTCTCCAATGCTTATATACATTCAAGCCATAAGCCTACATGTGGGAGTGCACCTACAAGCGAAAGTCTTTCACTCTTTCTGATTTTTAAGTAGAGTCTGTGGTCTGGAAAATGACTTCAGAGACTAGAAACAATTACTTAATCTAAACTGGGTCCTGTTATAAGGTGTGCAAGAATGCCTCCATTGTTTTAATTAAACTCTGTAGTCTAAGAAAGCCCAGGCAGAGTATTAATAGCCTTGTTTTTACATTCTAGCCTTTGAACTGAGGCATTCATTTCTCCAGTTCTTTAATGCTTAACTGTACATTCCTCAGAGTTACAGTAAGGTGTTAGTGAAGGCTGACTGCTCTGGTTTTAGCAAACTGGAGACCTGGCCTGCCACAGAAGCAGCAAATATTTATAGAAATGGCAAAATCTTAGTAAAGGTAATTTAAAATTTCAATGGAATTTTCCAAATAGGCAACACTGGCCTTTAAGGGTGCATTTGAAAATCAGGACTTTAAAAGGTTAACTATTGATGTGCAGAAGCTTATAGAAATTCCAGTAGTTTTATTGCATTTTCTTCCTTTTTTTTTTTTTTTTTTGACACAAAGTCTTACTCTGTCGCCCAAGCTGGAGTGCAGCGGTATAATCTCAGTTCACTGCAAACTCAGCCTCCCGGGTTCAAGCAATTCTCCTAACTCCTGCCTCAGCCTCCTGAGTAGCTGGAACAATGGGCTAATGGGGTTTCATCATGTTGGAGAGGCTAGTCCCAAACTCCTGACCGGCCTCAGCCTCCCAAAGTGCTGGGATTACAAGCATGAGCCGCTGGGCCCAGCCTTTATTGCATTTAGCAAAAGTCTTTATAAAAGGCTAATGAAAGACTTAAGAGACTAACTGATTAAAAAAAAATACACTGAACTCTTTGCTTAGTTGTTGGTTCTCCCTGAATATGAAAAGAAAGCTAACTTAGATAAGTATTTGTAAAAGGTTGACAGACTCATAGGTAAAGGAGGCTTGCTTATTTTTCAGAACTATCCTTGCTGAGTTCAGACAGAATTTTTCTTTGCTCTGTTCCTTAATGGGCTTCACCCTAAACTCCATAATTATCACTAAGAAACACAATAGCTAGGTAGAAATGCCACCTATTAAACTAATACATACCTTTCTAGAATTTAACTGGCTGTATTTAAATCTTTTTGTAAAACAAATGTACACCTGTAAAGGAAATCTCCATTTGGAAGGTTCCTATCTTACATTAGAAATGTGTACTATTGTTTTAAATATATACAAGTCATGGTACTTTTTTGACCATCTTGTCTTAACTATACTTTTACTTACATCGTATTATTTGGTTGAACAAATAATACAGTATTTTAGCCTAAAGTGTTAGCTCTGTTCCTTTGAAATATACATTTTCTTGTCTCACCTGAGTTGTTCCTTTAGAAACCCAAGTTTGTAGGCCAGGCATGGTGGCTCACGCCTGTAATCCCAGCACTTTGGGAGGCTCAGTCAGGAGATCAAGATCATCCTGGTCAACATGGTGAAACACCCTCTCTACTAAAAATACAAAAATTAGCTAGGCGTGGTGGCGTGTACCTGTAGTCCCAGCTACTCAGGAGGCTGAGGCAGGAGAATTGCTTGAACCTGGGAGGTGGAGGCTGCAGTGAGCTGAGGTCGTTCCACTGCACTCCAGCCTGATGCCTGGTGACAGAATGAGACTCCGTCTTAAAAAAAAGAAAAAAGAAAAAGAAACCCAAGTGTGTTACCAAGTTAACAATTACATAGAGCAATGAAACAGGTAATTGGAAGACTGAGATGCAGAATGGGAAAAGAACAGTATTTAAAAGCAGCAAATGTGAATTGGTTGGTAAAGCTAGAAGATCTGTCTCTATCTGTGTGTCTTCATGTCTATATGTGTTACATAAATGTGGCAATATTTGGGAGATAAAGCCGGCTTTTAAACTATTGGTAAAAGTAGAAATGACCTCAGAATAACCAATTAAAATAACCAAGTATCAAAAAAAAGCAATTTGATACTTGCTTTTTTTTGACTGTGAACTTAAATTTTTGGTTTGAACCTCTGGATTTATGTGTCACACGCCTACTTGAGACCCCGTATAACTGGGAAAGACATCAGAAAGGGTACCTGTGTCATAGTTTCAAAATTTTTTCAATAATTTAGAATCTTAAAATAGTATTATGTTAATTTAATAACCATAAAATCTATTAGTTATTTGTATGTTAAAACATTAATTATTAAACATAAGTTTAAATTTATATGCTTTGGCATCTTTTTCTTGAGACAAGGTCTCTCTGTCACCAAGGTTGAAGTGCATGATTACAGCTCACTGCAGCACCTCCTGGACTCAGATGATTCTTTTAGTTCTGCTTCCTGGCCAGCTGGGACTAAAGGTACACACTACCACATCTGGCTTATTTTTGAATTGTTTACAGAAATGGGTCTCACCGTGTTTCCAAGGATGTTCTTGTACTTTTTTTTTTTTTTTTTTTACAAGATGAAGTTTCACCATGATGGCAAGGCTGATCTTGAACTCCTGACCTCAGGTGATCCACCCACCTTGGCCTCCCAAAGTGCTAGGATTACAGGCGTGAGCCACCATGCCTGGCCCTGTTCTTGTACTTTTAAGCTTAAGCAATCTGTCTGCCTTGGCCTCCCAAAAAAGCTGAGATTGAGAAAGAAGACTTGAAACATGAGCCACTGTTGCTGACTCATATTTTTATATAATAACTTTGTATTTTTACATAATATTTAAAAAGCTAAATATAATCTGATAAGTTAGTAAGTAGAAAATGTAAGAAAATATCTTTATAAATAATATATTTTATCTGTAAATACTGACATAGAAAAGTTCAAAATTACTTCCTAGACATTTCACTAAAAATTTGGGAAATTAAGACTTAATGTAATTCCTAAATATAATTAAAACCACTTAATGAAATAAAAAGAAATCTACAAAAAGAGTATATGAGAAAAAGCAAGATATACTTCTAAGGAATAAAGTTATAAAGGCATAAAATGTGTGTTTAAAATATTTTTGTCCAGTTTCAAATTAATTAAAGATTATTTTAGACTGGAAGAGTAAAAAGAATGTAAATAAAACTAAAATATAAGAAGGATAAGCCGGGCACGGTGCCTCACCCCTGTAATTCCAGCACTTTGGGAGGCTGAGGCAGGCGGATCACGAAGTCAGGGATTCGAGACCAGCCTGACCAGCTGAAACCTGGTCTTTACTTGAAAATACAAAAATTAGCCAGACATGGTGGTGCACACTTGTAATCCCAGCTAGTTGGGAGGTTGAGGCAGGAGAATTACTTGAACCCAGGAGGCAGGGGTTGCGTGAGCCAAGAGCATGCCATTGCACTTCAGCCTGGGTGACAGAGCTGTCTCAAAAAAAAAGAAAAAAAAGAAGTATAACATTTAATTATGGTCAGGTGCTATGGCTCACTCCTGCAATCCAAGCACTCTGGGAAGTGGAGGGGGTGGATCACAAGGTCAGGAGTTTGAGAACAGCCTGGCTAACATAGTGGAACCCTGTCTCTACTAAAAATGCAAAAATTAGCTGAGTGTGTCGGCATGTGCCTGTAGTCCCAACTACTCGGGAGTCTCAGATAGGAAAATAGCTTCGACCTGGGAGGCGGAGGTTTCAGTAAGCCAAGCAAGACCAAGCCATTGCACTCCATCTTAGGTAATAGAGTGAGATTCTGACTCAAAAAAAAAAAAATATTTTTATAAGACTTTTTTTTATTGTTATAATTTAAGTTCTGGGATACATGGACAGATCTTGCGGGACTGTTACATAGATATACACATGCCATGGTAGTTTGTGCCTTCATTCCCAGCCCCCATCACCTACACTGGGTATTTCTCCTAATGTTAGCCCTCCCCAACCTCCCCACACCCTGCTATCTCTCCCCTAGCCCCCATCCCCCAACAGACCCATGTGTGTGATGTTCCCCTCCCTGTGTCACTGTGTTCTCATTGTTCAGCACCTATCTATGAGTGAGAACACATGGTGTTTGCTTTTCTGTTCTTTTGTCAGTTTGCTGAAAATAATGGTTTCCAGATTCATCCATGTCCCTACAAAGGATGTGAACAATTATTAGAGTGAACTGGCAACCAACAGAATGAGAAAAAATTTTTGCAATCCACCCATCTGTCAAAGGGCTAATATCCAGAATCTACAAAGAATAAAACAAATTTACAAGAAAAAAACTACCCCATCAAAAAGTGGGTAAAGGATATGAACAGGCACTTTTCAAAAGTAAACATTTATGCGGTCAACAAACATATGAAAAATTGCTCATCATCACTAAAGAAATGTAAATTAAAACCACATTGAGATACCATCTCATGCCTGTTAGAATGGAGATCTTTAGAAAATCTGAAGACAACAGATGCTGGAGAGGATATGGAAAAATAGGAACACTTTTACCTTGTTGGTGGGAGTGTAAATTAATGAAACAATTGTGGAAGAGATTTTTAAAGTAATTATGGATGTGGTCAAAAATGATAGATTTAATAAATTTATTTATAAGATTTTATTAAAATTAGCTTTAATATTGATAATACATTAATAAAAAGTAAAATTTGATTTTCTCAACAAATATTATATGTAGCCTATTAATAAACACAGTAGAATATTTTTGCTCACCTTCTTAGTAAATTTAAAAAATGAGGCCGGGCATGTTGGCTCATGCCTGTAATCCTAGCACTTTGGGAGGCCAAGGTGGGTGGATCACCTGAGGTCAGTAGTTCAAGACCAGCCTGACCATCATGGTGAAACCCCATCTTTAAAAAATTTTTTTAAATTAAAAAAAAAAAAAGAAGAAAAATTATTAGAAGCTCCCAGCAGGTGGCTCTAGACTCTGTCAGCTCTGTTGCTGCTGTACTGACTCAAAGCATCCTCCTATAGAATTCCTTAGAAGTTGTCTGCCCCTAGATAAGAGATGTTGCACACTGCACCCTTCTTACTGCACACTGCCCACCTCCTAGCCTCGGTGACCTAATGGGGGTGGATCCTCTGGTTTTTGTGCAGAGGAATGTCTTGACCCTATCACTATCCTTAAATTTGACCGCACTCACTACCCTTCCCCCGTCTTGTACCCAATAAATACAGATGCTCCTGGATGTTCGGGGTCTCGCCTGTCTCCACCTGTAAGTGGCGTTGGCCCTCTGAGCCCAGCTGTGCTTTCTTTGTGCTTCTGTGTCTTGTCTCTTTATTTCTCAGATCCAGAGCCTCAGCACAGTGATAGGGGACACTCCCCCACCCTGTAGGGCTGGACCCTACAGCCACCTCCTACCTACAACTGGAAATAGCCACATCTCTCTTCTCTCTAGGACAAGAACCTCTGTTCAAGGTTCCTGGCAAACCCTTCCTCCCTTCTGCCTCCTGTCACTGTACACTTGCCAAGAATTCCAGAGATCTGGCACCTAAGCATTTTGCACAGCAGGCAGAGAAGCAGGCGGGACAAGGCTGGTGGTGTGTCCTGCACAAGGGCGGATGTTCACAGGCCCAGGCTGCAGACTAGCTCGCCCAGTAGCCGGTGGCAGCTGTGTGCTCCCCGCCAGGCCACTCCACCTTCTGGAGCAGCAGCTCCCATTGCTGCTTCCATTTCTTGAGCAAAGAATGTATGAATGTGGCTAGGGTGTCAAGGGTGGGCACCGTGGCGACCTCTGATACCTCTGACCATCAGGTCCAGGCAGTAGCCAGCCCTGCCCACACCTCCGCCAGTGGCCCCATGAGCCTGGCGTTTCTGGCACCTTTTCTCCCTGCAGCTCGCCTCCCGGTTCTCACAGTTGGGCACCTGGCTGATCAGAGATGCAAGAGCAGCTCAGATCTTGGGTTCTGCACCTGCTGGGAGAACAAGTGAGGAGGCCGGGTGAAAGCTGTTTCCACAGCCTACAGGAAAGCCTCAGCCACAATGATTTCTGGTGCTGCCCTAGCGGTGTAAAGCAGCCAGCAAAGCTCTGATTCCCTGACCTGAAGGGCTACCTCTGCCAGGCAAGCCCCAGCCTTCAGGAAAAAGGGCAAATCAGGGAGTGCCCCACCTTCCAGCCTTGTCCTGAGCTGAGCCTGCAGCCTGCACTGGGGCATGACTTCCAGGTGCACCAGTCTGTTCTGGTCCTTAAGGAGGCAGAAGACAACTTTTGTCCCCAATTCGCTGCCCTGTTGGCCAGGCCTGGAAAGGACTAGAGGTCTGCACAGCAGTTTACAAGATTCCAACAGCCAGTTGTCCCATTGCGATGCCAAAGAGGATGGTCAGAAGTTTGGGGGCAGGGGGAGGGGAAGACAAAGGGCAAATAGGAGGAGAAGGCAAGCCTCCAGGAAGAGGCTTATCACAAATTCTTAGTGTCTAGGTGGGCACGAAGATTGCTGGGTGCTACCTGGGAACAAGGCCATGAGCTCTGCTGGAGATTGCCAAGATAGCTACCCCCTGCCAGGGGTTACCAGAGATGATTTGAAAACCTTCAAAAATGATACATGTCCCCATGAATCAAGAACTGAAAGCTGCAGCTGCAGCAGTTGATCCAGCTGGTCTAGGGAACTGCATCGAGTACTCCTCGGACTGCAGCCTGGGTGTGGGGTGCCAGTGGAGCACAGCTGGTGCCTCCACTGCCCTCATCTCTTCTGGCTTGCTTCTCTGGTGGTGCCAAGATTCTAGCAACCTGATCTTTGCCCTGCCTGAGAAGTGTGCAAGATTGGGGAGGCAGAGAAGTGGGAGCGAGGAAGGTGATCACCAAGAGCGCTGCTAAGTTCTGGGTGCTGCGAAAAGAGATTACAGAGGAGGTCATCTTGTTCTGCTCAGAGGAGAGGCCAAAGCTTATTACACACTGTCTTTTTAGGGGGACTCCCATTCAAGTGCTATCCAGCCTCCATGGTCCTACACTTCTGCAGACTGAGAAGATAAGGCTCAGGTAGCTGGGTGTGGCCACAAAGGTCCGAATGCCACCTTCAAAAATCCACAGACTGACAGCACTACGGCTGGCACCCACAGAGGCTCTTTCCAGTCAGCAGGGTGGTGGACTCCAGCATTGACAACAGGCAGCTCTCTGGACCCGTCCACTAGGTGTCTGCCTCCAGTGAATGAGATCGTTAAGGCTGATCAGGTCCCTTGTTGTCAGGGCTGCTGAGATTCAGTGCGACCTGAACAAGACGCTGACTCTGGCTGCATCTCCCTGGGAGCCCCATCTCACCTGCCCTCCATCCTCAGGGCTCCTGCTGAGCACATTCCACTTTTCCAGGGTAAACCTGGCTCTGACAGACATGTCTGAACCCTGTGTGTTTCTCTTTATGGTGAGCAAAGAAAGAAAATAATTTCCATTTCCTTGTTATTTTTTTCCAACTTCACCTGTAACTTATTTATTGTAAAAAGGCTTAGGCTGTTAGAGACCTGATCCACCCACCAAGAGGCTCAGCCATTAATTCAATATTTTCCCAACCCACCCTGTCATTAAATATTTTCACTCTTTTTTTTTTTTATATAATTTTTTTTTTCAAGATAGGGTTTCACCATGTTGGTCAGGCTGGTCTTGAACTCCAGATCTCAGGTGATCCACCCACCTCGGCCTCCCAAAGTGCTAAGATTACAGCCGTGAGCCACCACGCCCAGCCAAATATTTTCACTCATAACAAAGTAGGGGGAACAGGAGCAAGTGCAATTCCACCGGCTTTATTTCCATAGAATTTCTGTAGAAAATTTATAGAAATAAATAACTCAAGGTTTGTTTGGACTGATTGGCATGGAGAAATAACTTTGATAGGTTCTAGTACACAGAAGTTAAGCTTCCTAACAGCCATGAGCTTACAGGTTCCTCTTCCTACATTTGGCAATTTTTTTTTCTTCTTTTTATTTTATTTTTTTAAAATACAGAATGCTTCATGAATTTGTGTGCCATCCTTGTGCAGTGGCCATGCTAATCTTCTCTGTATCGTTCCAATTTTAGTATATGTGCTGCCAAAGCGAGCACTTGTCAATGTTTTTTGATGTCCAAATTGCCATGATGGCCACACATATGTAGAATAGTTTATGTCACTCACTTTTCTATTACTAATTGTGCATTTTGGTCAACAGTGTTTCAGACATTACGCTTAGTTTCCCACCTTGCTTGAAAATTGGAAGTGAAGGCCTTTATGAAATGTTTTTGCCACACTTTTATCTAAGGCTTTGTGTCCCCACAGTGCTAAGAAGACAAATAGTCATCACTCTTCCATTTTGATGGGGCCGGGAGAAGCAGACACAATTTGAGGATACAAAGTACCTTGGAATTAGAATTCATTTTTCAATCAGTTCTAGCATGAATTGTACATCCATTGAAATAGCGTGTTTATGTACTCCTAAGATTTCAAGAAGGGACAATTGTCACCTTTGAAAAATAGAAGTGACCAATGATGGACTTTCTTCAGACATTTTGTTTGTTTGTTTCTGTCACTTGGTCATGCCATGGTAGATTGTTTCTTTCAGAATAACTGGGAGATGAGAAACCCCAGGCTGGAGAGCTGGACACTATGGATTTCCCATGAGAGAAGTGTTATTGGGGTCACCTGAAGTGGCAGACACTGCATTCCATGGGAAAGCAGCATTTGGGATCCTCTCTGGCATGGCCCGGGAGGCAGCCAGCCCAGGAGCTTGTTCTGTGTGTGAAGGGTGACCCCTGGCTTGGACACAAACTCCCACATTAGGGAAACAGGTGTGGGCAAGGAAGTACCTTACACATTTTTCACTGTGGTGTGTGGGGCCTGCATTCACCACTGGGCGCCCCACTTCTTTCTGCAGTACCGGGTTCTGTTTCATTCCTTCTGGAGATTTCAGAGAACTTCTTTCTGACTCTCAGCATGTTCACCTGGACATTGCAGGACCCCACATCTGCACATTTCCTGAGTTGCTATGGTGCCAGGTGCCCCATGGTGACAAGGAGGATGACCAAAGGTAGAAGATTAGGGCCATGAGAAGAAAAAATGCAGGAGAGATGCTGTAAGGAGGAGGCCTGATGTGACTGCCACTAACCTGGGGCTGCTGGGGCTGCATGGGGACAGGCCTGGTCGCTGCCAGGGTGAGGCAATCTGCTGTGCTGAAAACTGTCACAATGTCCACCCCTTCCCCATCAGGGATGCCTGGGTAATGAGCCGAAGTGCTAGTTCCACATCCAGGACAAGGACTGCAAACCCTGGCACAGGCTCCAGCCTTCAAAACACAAGTGTGAGCCACCAAGCACGCCACATGTCTAGGTTGTTTCGAGCTAGACTTGCAGCCTGCACTGGGCTCCTGACCTCTTCCTGGAGTGCAGGGCTTTTGATCTGTTTATTCTGGAAGCAGCAGATGGCTTTTTTTTTTTTTCTTTCTACATGCTCACCTGACTCCTGCAGGACCTGAGAACAGCGGGGTTATTAGGTGTCCACGGTGTCAGGAGCCCTGTTGTGATGACAGGAGGATGACTAAAACCACACTGGTGGTTGAGGAAGAAAAGGAGGAGTGGAGCTGTGGAGAGGAGGCACCACAGAATCGCCTCCAGCCTGAGGCAGCTGGATTGGTGAGGGGGCTGGTTGCTGCCTGGGGGAGGTGATAAGCCATGCTGAAGAATGCCATCAGCCCCACTTTCAGCTGGTAATGCCTGGCAGTATCTGAAAATTTTGAGAAAGCATTGATGTTTTTGGCACTAAAGAAAGCAAAGAAGTGGCAGCTGCAGAGGCTGTTCCAGGTCTTCCAGCAGCATCACAGACCTTGCCCTGAGTGCCACCTGGAAGACAGCCTGGGTCTTCAGCCCAGGGTCAGGGCACCTGTGGTAGCACAGCCCTCATTGCCACTGCCCTCTTTGGATTGGCTTCTCCCCCAGCTGTGCAGGTGTTCAGGTCTCCTTGTCTCTGGTCTGCACAGGAAGATTGTAGAGGTGGAGAGGTGAGGGGTTGGAGTCAGGGTTCTTGTTCCAGTGCTGGGAGTAGTGAGAAGTCAAAAGAGAGGTAATGATCTGGTTGTGCTTAAAGGGGAGAATCCAAAGCCCAATACACTCTGCCTTTTTAGGGGACTTATCTTTTAAGTCCTATTTTGTCTCTACTGCCCTTTGTTTCTGAGCATGGAGGAGTTGGGGCTCTGTCACATGGATGTCTAAACAGATCCCAACCCTCACCCTGAGCCACTGAGAGACTGACAGCGCTATCTCAGCACCTGAATAACGTGACACTTTTTTTGCTACCTGTGCACTTCCTTCCTAAGAGATTGTGACATGTCACTGGCCAAGCACCCAGGTAATGTGACTCTCCTGCTTGTGCCCTGCCTACAATGGGCACTGTGACATATCACTGAGTCTAGCACCCAGCTGATGTAACTCCTTCTTTGGGATTTGTCAACAGAAGGGATTGTGACATATCTCTGGCCCATCACCTAGGTTGATATGACTATTTTGCCTTCTGTTCACCCACAGGTAGGATTGTGACCTCTACCTAGGCCCAGCACACAGGCATCATGATGTCTCTCAGATGTGGAAACACACAATAGAAGAGATTTTGACTCTCACAGATAGATTTAGGCAAAAGGATAAGGTCCCAAGTCTCCTGCTTATAAAAAGTTACAGAAGGTTCTGACACACACACATATATTATAAAGCATTTGTGTGGTATAGGAGTTTCATAATACAAACCAGAACACAGGTCATATTTTGACTGTCATAGGAATATCCTGCTGAAAATTAGAATTATCACCCTCATACATGGACAGAGCCAATGGTGAGCTCCTGAATCTCACATGCAGATGAAGTCCACAGTTGGAATTGTGATTGTTATATATAAATCTGACCACAGGTAGGGTGGTGACTCATTTCTGGATGCAGCACACAGGCCAGTAATGACTCTAATAGCTGGATTCAGCCAATAAAATAGATGTTTGGTTTAGTAACTAGGCTTAGGGCAACAGGGAATGTCCTGAGTTTCTTACTTGCACAAAAGTCATAGAGCTCTACAACACTCAAGCAATATTGTACTGTGCCCTCAGGTGGTAAAGAGAGTTTTATAACAGGGTCCATCATGAAGAGGAAATTCTGACTCATCTCCACACTCAGCTAACAGTAAGGATTGTCATCCATCAACCTGGGCACAGTCCATTGTTGAGGTTCTGAATCTCACACCTGGAGTCAATTGAAAGTTGAAAACGTGACTCTCATACATGGATCCAGACCACAGGTAAGATGGTGACTTCTGGATTAAGATTAAACACACTGTGTGGCTGCATCTCCTTTATTAGGGCACTGATTTCAGATGAGGTTGGGGTTCTCACACACAGATCCAGTCCACTGTTGAGATTGTGACTCATGTATTTGGACAGAACTCACATAATACGTTGACTTTCATATTTGAAGCCAGGCCACATGCAGTTTTGAATCTCATGTCTGGACCTTTCTGTAGGTGTGAATTTTACATGTATCTTTTCCCAGCACCCAGTTGATTTTATTACTCTGCCTGGGTCCCATCTAAACATGGGATTGTGACCTATACCTAGGCAAAGCTCACAAGTGATGTGACTCTCCTGCCTGAGATACTCTCTCATAGAAGGTATTGAAATATTTATGCACAAATTGCCCAGGTGATGTGACTTTTTTTTCCTGCTTGAGCACCACCCCATTTGAAATTTTGACATATCCCCGGTCCCATAACCTAGGTGATATGGCTTTTTTTGCCTTGGATTTTCTTACTTGCAGAATTGTGATATATTACTAGGCCCAGCACCTGGTAGATTTGATTGTTCTTTTTTGCCTGGACTCCCGTACAAAAGTGATTTTGACAAATCAATGGGCCAAGCACCCAGGTGATGTGGCTCTCCTGTCTAAGCAATGCCTATATTTGGGATTGTGAAATACACCTAGGCCATATTTTCTAGGTGATGTAACTCTCCTGCCTGAGCCCTTCCTTCAGAGGGCATTGTGACATATCTCTATGCCCATCACCTAGAGCATATGACTCTTTTCATTTTGGGGGGGCTCTGTCCACAGGGTAATTTGTGACATTTCTGGACCCAGCACTTAGGTAATTTGATTCTCCTGCCTTGGCCCTGCCCACAAGGGGCATTGTAACATATCAGTGGGCTCAGCAGCCAGGTGATATGACTTTGCTGCTAGGGCTCTTCTCAAAATGGATACTGACATGTCTCTGGCTCAGCATTCAGGTGATGTGGCTCTCCTTTTTGGTTCCTGCCCACTGGCAGTACTGTCACATATACCCGCGTCCAGTTCACAGGCATAATGATGACTCTCCTACATGGACACAACCAACAGAAGAGATTTTGACTCTTCTAACTGGACTTAGGGCAATGTGTTATGTCTTTGGTATCTTACTTTTAGAAAGGTCACAAAGTATTAGAAAGCTTATGCATATTCTATAATGCCCTTTGTGGTACAGAGGGTGTCATTACAGGGCCCAGCACGCAGCCAAGAATTAAAATTGCCAGCCTCACACACAGACAAAGCCTACTGCTAAGGCCCCGAATCTCACTCATAGGCCAGTCCATGGCTGGAATTTTGACTGTCATATGTGAATCTTGCCATAGGTACAATGGGTGACTCTTTGCTGAATGTAGTTCATAGGCCTGGTAATGACTCTCATATCTGAACCAGTCACTAGAAGAGATGTTGAATCTCATTTTTGGGCACAAATGTTTCTGAATGGATTGCAAATTTCAAACATATCATAAAAAGCTGCAGATGGTGCAAATAATAATAATAAAACAAGGCCCAGTATAGTGTGGAGAGTATGACTCTCATTGCGTACACTGCCCACAGTAAAGATTTTCACACTCATCTGGACACAGCCCACTGAAGAAGTTCTGAACTTCATAACCGAAAGCAGTCAAAAGTTGGTATTACTACTTTGATATGTGGATCCAGCCTTCAGGTGAGATGATGAGTCTCTGACCAAGATTCAGCAAATATGTTAGGCTCTAACCTTCCTACTGTGCATTGTCTAAGGTTGAGGCTTTCTTTCGTGGATCCAATTTACTTTTTAAAACCATGACTTGCATACTTGGACACATGAGGTGTGTATAAGTTTCTGAGGTGCATACATTTTTATACCTGGACCCAGAACATGTGCAGGAATGTAAATTCCATTCCTAGACCTTCCCACGAGTGTGACTGTGACATATACTTTTGCTCAGCCAGAACTTGACTGATTTGAATATACTGCCTGAAGAAAGCCCACAGTTTGGATTGTGACATATACCTAAGCCAAGAACCTTGGTAATGCAGCCCTCCTGCCTAGTCCCTTCTCACAGGTGGCACTGGTCTCATTTCCAGGTGATGTGATTTTCCTCTCCTGCCCGAGCCCCATTCCCAAGGCCATTGTGACATGTTGAGCCCAGCACTCATGCAGTGTAAGCCTCCAGCCTGGACTCAGCCCACGAGGGACATTGTGACAGGTCACTAGTCCCAGCACCATGGTGATGTGAGTGTCCTGCCAGCACTCAGCTCACAGGGGTGCTAATATATCCCTGCACAGCATTCAGGTGGTGTGACTCTCCTGCCTGTTCTGCCCAGAGGTAGGATTGTGACATATAACTAGGTTCAGGTCACAGGAATAATGATGACTGGCATATGACAACCCAGGCAATAAAAGAGATTTTGACTCTCAACTCTAAGCTTAAGACAATCAGTAAGATTCTGGGTCTTCTAATTGTATAAAAATAACAGATAATTATGACACTTGAGAATATTCCAAAAAATATTTGGCTCTTATCAGAATCCATTACAAAGGTAAAATTTTGTATCTCATAGGCACACTACACAATAATTGGGATTGTCACTCTCACACATGGACAAAGCCCACAGATGAGGTTCTGAATCTCACATGTGCAAACAGTTAGAATTGGGACTGTCATATGTGGATCTTGCAACAGGTTGGAAGGTGACTCATTTCTGGACCCAGCTCATAGGCATATCAATGTCTCTCATGCCTCATCCCACAAAATAGAAGAGATGTTGATTCTAGTGTCAAGGCTTACAGCAACAGATAAGATCTTTAGTTTCCTACTTTACAGAGTTCTCAAAGAATTACAACACTCATGCATATTGTATAACACACTAAGGTGGTACAGACATTATTAAAACAAAGTCCAGTTCAAAATTATGATTGTGACTCTTGTAGCCACACAGCCCACAGTTAGGATTAATGTGAACAGAACCCACTTATGAAGTCCTGGATCTCAGTCACAGACATAGTTCACAATTGGAATTGTTACTGTCATATCTGGATTCAACCACAAATGAGATGGTGACTCATCTCTGGACCCAGCTCATAGGCACACTGATGACTCTCATACCCAGACCCAGCAAATAGGGCACATGTTGACTCTGACGACTTAGAGCAACATGTAGGATGATGGGTTTCTACCATCATGATGGTCTCAGAGCAGGTTTCATTCTCATGCATGCCATATGAAGCTCTTAAGTGGCACAGAAGGTGTCTTATAAAGACCCAGCACATAGGTAACGTTGTGACTGTTCTATGCACACACAACATACAGTGAGGAATGCCAAGTTTCCATACAGACAGAGCCCATTATTGAGGCTCTGAATATCACACAAGATCAGTTAAAAGTTTACATTGTGGCTCTCATACATGGATTCAGTTCATAGATAGAATGGTGACTTTTATACCAAAACTCAGCACAACTGTGAGCCAGTGACTGCCCTAATTAGACAGGTGAGGTTGAAGCTTTCATGCATAAATTCTCTCCATCACTGATATTTCTGTTTGTATACTTATTACTAATTACAGGTGCTATCACTTATACCTTGAGTCATAACATGTATGGTACTGTGAATCTCATCCCTGGACCTTTCTGCAGATATGACTTTGACATAAAATTTTTTTTCAGCACCTGATTGACTTTACTTCCCTGAATGAACCCTGCCAACAGTTGAGATTGTTACATATACCTGATCCAAACACCTAGGTGATGTGACTGTCCTGCATAGGCCTTGCCCACAAGGGCCATTGTAATGTATGTCTTAGCCCATCACCAGGATAATGAGACTCTATGTTTCTGCCTGTGCCCTGCCTTCAGTAACAAAAATCTGGGCATATTAATTAGGTGGTACCACTCTTCTCCCATGACCGGGCCCTGTGAACAGGGGGCATTGTGACATATTGTTAGGCCGAGAGCCTAGGTGATGCGACTCTTTAGACTGTGTTCTGCCCACAATGGGCACTGTGACATATCACTGAGCCTAGCACAAAAGTGATGGGATTTTTCTGTGTGGCTCCTGCCCATGGAGGGATATTGACATTTTCCTGGCCCAGCATTGAGGTGATGTGACTTTCCTCCCTGGTTCTGCTCATAGGTGGGGTTGTGACCTCTATCGAGGCCCAGGCAACTGTCATGATGATGGCTTTCTTGCATGGACCAAGTCAATAGGAGAAATTTTGACTCTAATAGTTAGGTTTGGGGCAACAACTAAGGTCCTTGGTCTACTCATCATAAAAAAGGTCACAGAAGATTATGACACTCACATGTATTTTATAAAGTCCTTGGGGTGTATGAAGGGTTACATAACAGGGCCCAGCAAACAGTGAGTTTGTGACTCTCAGACATATGTAGCCAACAATTAGGGTTGTCACCTTCGTATGTGGATGGAGTCCACTTGTAAGATTCTAAATCTCACAAATGGATGCAGTTCAGAGTTGAAATTGTGACTGTCATATGTGTATATGTCCTCAGGCTGGATGATGACTAATTTCTGGATCCACCTTATAAGCATAATGTTGGCTCTCATGGTTAGACCAAAATGGTGAGACATATAATGACTCATAATTTAGCCTTAGGTTGATGTGTAAGGTCCTGAGTTTCCTACCTGTACAGAGGTCATAGAGGACTATGAAACTCTCGCATATGGTATAATTATCTCAAGTGGTACAAAGTATGCTAAAACAGGGCCCAACATACAGTTGAAATTGTTAGTTTTATATACACTTCCCATCACAAGTTAAGTTTGTCACTCTCGCACACAGACAGTATCCACTGCAGAGGTCCTAAATCTTTCTTATATGCAGTCCACAGTTGACATTTTGACTGCCACATGTGTAATGGTGACATACTTCTGAACTCCACTCACAGGCACAGTGATGAATCTCATATCTGGACAGAATCAATAAGAGAGATGTTGACTCTCCTGTCTGGGCTTAAAGCAATGTGCAAGATTGTGGGTCCACACAAGCATATAGGACTCAGAGAGTATTGTGACTCTTACATCTAGTTTATAATGCCCTTATGTGGAGAGAGCTTTATAAAAGGGCCCAAAATACTGGTGAGATTGTTACTCTCATATGCACTCCCAGTCAACACTATTGTCACTTTCCAAATAAACACAGCCCACTGTTAAGGTTCGGAATCTCACATCTAGAGGCAGTCAAAAGTTGGGATGGTCGCTGTCATACTTGGATTCTATGCACAGGTAAGATGATGACTCTGGACCAAGATTCAGCACCTTGTGATCTGTTGACTTTTTTACTGGGACATTGTCTGCAGTGGGGTTGGGACTCTTATGTATGGACTCAGTCTAAAGTTGAGGTTGTCATTTGCCTTTTGGGTACAATTCACAGCAAGTATTGCCTCTGAATCTGAAGCTGGGGCACATGAGAGATTGCAAATTTTATCTATGGCCCTTTAGACAGGAGTGATTGTGACATACACCTTTGCTCAAGATCTGACTAATTTACTTTTTTGCCTTGGTCCAGGCTACAATTTAGATTGCAAAATATACTTCGGTTGAGCACCTAGAAAATGTGACTTTCCTGCCAGGGTGCTGCCCTCTGGGGAAATAGTTATATATCTCTGGGCCAATCACCTTGGTAATGTGTCTCTCTCCCTTTCTGCCTGGGCCAGTCCACAGGGGTCACTGTGAGATATCTCTGGGCTCATCTCCTATGCTATGTGACTTTTGATTTTTTGAGACGGAGTTTCACTCTGTCACCCAGGCTGGAGTGCAGTGCCATGATCTGTGCTCACTGTAACCTTCACCTCCCATGTTCAGGCAATTCTCCTGCCTCAGCCTCCTGAGTAGCTGGGATTACAGGTGTGTGCCACCACACCCAGGTAATTTTTGTATTTTTTAAGTAGAGATGGGGTTTCACTATGTTGGTCAGGCTGGTCTTGAAATCCTGGCCTCATGATCCAGCCACCTCAGTCTCCCAAAGTGCTGGGATTACAGGTGTGAGCCACCCTGCCTCTTTTTTTTTGTCTTAAATTTGTTTACAGAAGAAATAATGACATATCACTGGACCCATCACCTAGGTGATGACTGTCTTCTTCCTGGAACATATCTACATGGTGGATTGTGACATACTGCTTTGCCCAGTACACAGGAGATAAAATTTTTATTGCCAGGACTCTGCCCACAGGAAAAATATTGACATATCACTGGTCCAGCACCTAGTTGATGTGACTCTCCCTCCTAGTCCCTACCCACAGGTAGGATTGTCACATATAATTAGATCTAGCCCACAGGTATGACGAAGACTCTCTTACATGTGGACCCAACCAATAGAGAAGATTTTGACTCTTACAGTTGCACTTAGGGAGACAGGTAAGACTTAGGGTCCTCTACATGTAGAAAGGTCACACAACATTACAACCCTCATTCATATTCTATAAAGCCCTAGGATGATATGGAGTGTGTCATACCAGGGCCCAACCCAGAGGTAAAACTGTGACTATATAGGCACAGGCACATGAAAATTAGCATTGTTTCTCTCACAAATTG
Source organism: Plecturocebus donacophilus (assembly GCA_004027715.1). Taxonomy (NCBI): domain Eukaryota; kingdom Metazoa; phylum Chordata; class Mammalia; order Primates; family Pitheciidae; genus Plecturocebus; species Plecturocebus donacophilus. The sequence continues at coordinate 2,356 of PVKP010031937.1, read as the reverse complement.
ACACAATTTACCAGTGAGGTCCTGACTTTCATATGAGGACACAATACACAGAATATTGATGGTCAAATGTGAATTTGGCCAAAGATCATATGGTGAGTCATATCTGGATGCAGCTTACAGGACCAGCAATGACTTTTATACCTGCACCCAGCCAATAAGAGAGTTGTTGACTCTCAATGCTAGGCTTATGCCAAAAAAATTAAGTCCTAGATTTTCTACTTAAAACAAAAAAAATCAGAGGTGATTACCACACACACACATATTGTATGAAGCCCTCATGGTACAGAGAGTGTCATAACAGAGTCCAGCATAACACTGAGATTGTGACTGTTGTGGGAACACTCAGTTGAATGTTAAAATTGTCACCTATACATGTGGACAGAGCAGAATAAAGAGTTCCTGAGTCTCACAGATACAGTCCACCATGGGATTGTGTCTGTCACAAGTGGATTGAGCTACGGGAGGGATGTTGACCCATTTCTGTACCCAGATCACAGGAACATAAATGGCTTTCACACCTGGACCCAACAAACAGGAGAGATGTTGACGCTCATGCCTGGGCTTAGGGCAATGGACATGATCACACATTTGAAATTGGAACATATACACTAGAAAGCACAAAAATCTCAAAGCAGATTGTGACTCTCACATATACCATGTAAAACCATCAGGTGGTATAGTCAGTGTCATAACAGGGACCAGCAGACAGCTGAGATTGTTACTCTTATATGCACATCTCACTGACAGTATTCAGAATTCTCACCCTCCCACAAAAACCCTACCTAACTACCACATCCTGAATCTTACACTCAGAGGCAGTCAAAAGTTGGAATTGTGACTCTCATACATGGATGCAGTTCACAGGTAGGATGGTGACTCTCACACCAAGATTCAGCACTCCTGGGAGGCTGTGACTCTTCTACTGGGGCATTGTCTGCAAGTAGAGTTTAGTCTTTTATGCACAGATCCAGTCCATGCTTGAGGTTGTGACTCGAGTACTTGAACACATCTCAAAAGATATGTTGACTGTCAGAAGTGAAGCCAGGACATTTGTGGGATTTTGAATCTTATTACTAAACCTTTCTGCAGGTGTCATTGTGATATATATCTTTTTGCAGCACCTGGTTAATTTTCCTCTCTTGCCTGGGCTCAATGGACAGTTGAGATTGTCACATATACCTGGGCCATGTGCTCTGTTTGCGTGCCTCTTCTACATGAGCCCTGCTTTCAGGAAAAATTATGATATATCTCTGGGCCAATCATCAAAGTGAAGTGACTCTCCTTTCCTGCCTGAGCCCTGCTTTTAGTTAACATAGTGACATACCACTGGGCTCTTAACCCAAATGATGTAACTTCCTTCTCTGCCTGAGTTCTAATTACAGAAGGCATTGTGAAATATCTCTGGACCCATCACCTAGGTGATATAACTCTGCCTTTCCCTCTGAACTCTGCCCCCCAGAGGCATTGTGACATATCACCAGGCCAAGCTCCCAGGTGATATAAATGTCCTGCCTTGGCCTTGCCCACAGAGGGCACTGTGACATATTGCTGGGCCCAGCACCTAGGTGATATGACCCTCTTTAATTGTCCCTGCTCTCAGGGGGAATTTTAACCTATCACTGGGCCAGTCGCCTAGGTGATGGGGCTCTCTGCTGCTGCCTAGATCCTGCCCAAAGTGGCAATGGTGACATATCTGGCTAGGATCCAGATGTGACTCATCTCTCCCCACAATTGGAATTGTGAAATATACCTGGGCATAACTTAAAGGTAGGATGATTCATACCTGAAAATATTTTGACTGTTGTAGTCTTAGGGCAGACATGAAGGTCCTGGGTCTTCAACTTGGAGGGTGGTCATAGAGTTTCTGACCGTCGTGCACATCGTATAAAATCAAGTGCTACAAAGAGTGCCATAATGTAGTTCAGCACATAGGCAAAACTGTGGCTATTGTATGCACACACAGGCAAAAGTAAGGATTGTCACTCTCTCACATGAACAGAGCCCACTGTTCAGGTTCTCAATCACACATCAAGAGGCAATAAAGTTGGAATTGTAAATGTCATATGTCAATTCAATCCACAGATGGGATAATAACTACAAGATCAGGATTTAGAACACCTGGAGAGTAATTTCCCTGTTAAAACATGGTCTGTAAACAAGATTGGGGCTCTCGTGCACTGATTTGTTCCACTGTTGTGACTAACTTGCATACTTGGACTCAACCCAAAAGAGGTGTTGACTCTTATGTCTTTAGCTGGAAAATGTTCAGGATTGTGAATTTCTTCTGTTGACTGGGCCCAGATATAAGTTTGGTAATTGTAAAAATACAAATTAAAAAATTGTAATTCTAAAAGTA
>PVKP010031936.1:20000-26483 GCA_004027715.1 Plecturocebus donacophilus | reverse complement strand
TAAATAAAATATTGGTTGGCTGCTTATTTGTTATTTTCATCCCCTATTCCTTCCTGTCTCCATTGTTAAACACAATTATTGGCATAAAAGAGGTTTTTAATACCCATTTTTAGACTGTATTCTAGTCTGGGCAATAAAACAAGAATCCCATTCTCTCTCCCTCTTTCTCTTCCTCTTTCTTTCTCTCTTTCATTCTTTTCTTTCTTTTGCTGTTTCTTTCTCCATTTCTCTCTTTTTCCAAAATCTCTTCCTCTTTCTTTCTCTTTCATTCTTTTTCTTTCTTTTGCAGTTTCTTTCTCCTTTTCTCTCTTTTTCTAAAATCTCTTCCTCTTTCTTTCTCTCTTTCATTCTTTTTATTCTAAAAAAAAAAAAAAAAAAATACACAACTGTTTCTACACCTGCACACCAAGGCAGACAACCTTTGCAGAGGTCTGTGCCCCTAAGCCTTCGTTATATACCTTTGTTAAGTGGCTGGTCAGAAAATGGGAGCCACCTCAGAGAAAAAAGATTAAGGGTACTGCCTTCCCACTCAAGTCTATTATTTTAGATGGCTTCCAGGTAGCTACTGAAAAGAGAAAAGAGCAAGATAAGGGTAGAGTAGAGAGGCAGAATATAAGCCTTTTTAAAAAATTTATTTTGAGACAGAGTCTCAATTTGTTGCCCATGCTGGAATGCAGTGGCACAATCATGGGTCACTGCAGTCTCAACTTCCTTGGCTTAAGCCATCCTCCCACAGCCTCCGAGTAGCTGGGACTACAGGCACAGGCCACAATGTCTGGCTAATTTTTCTACTTTTTGTAAAGATGGGGTTTTGCCATGTTGCCCAGCTGGCCTTGAATTCCTGGGCTCAAGCAATCCTCCAGCCTCAGCCACCTGGGAAGCTGGGATTATAGGCATGAGCCACCATGCTTGGCCTAAGACTGAAGTCTTACAATGTCATAATGAACAAGGGGCATGGTGCTCAGCAACCATCAGGAAGCATCTTGTCTTCTGGTGTGTCCTCTTATAATCAGGGGCTAGGAAGATGTGCATTAGGTTTATCCAATTAGATGCATTTATACTAGACTAAAAAAGTGGAAGAGAAACAAGAGCTCTCTTACTGCTGCTTTAAATACTGCAATTGGTAAACGCTGTGGAGGCTGTGTGTGTGTGTGTGTGTGTGTGTGTTGGGATTCCAGGGACTAGTCAACAGCTTCATGGGAGCTGAGGGTGAGTTACGGAAGTTAAGGCTAAATCACTGTTTCTGTGTCCAGTTGCTTGCTTCATGGGGGTCAAGAAGCAGTTCCAATGGTGGCATGGGATTTACTAACCCCAGAGTACAGCCCCATATGTGTGTGCCTTCAGTTAATAGCTGCAGTGATAGTCTTTCAATTCTCTGCCTTGGTACCTGTGCCTGACTATGGTACAGGTAGTGGCTTCCCTGGTGGCCAGTTTGATGTCAATGTCCTTCAGCCCTTCCAATTATTTCACAAATTCCCAGTTTTCTTCTATAAACTTTCCCTCTGCATAAGATAACTAGGTGGTATCTGTTTCTTACAACAGAACCCTAGTACTATGCCTAGACAAGCCCCTTGGCTGTGATTACTTACATGTGGAATCAAAGAGAAGCAAATAGACTGTGAATCTTCTAAGTCTTGAGGAAACTGTATTGCTAAAGAAACCACAAGCCAGGTCAAAAGCCTATCATTATTCAGCCTCTACGGTAATCCTAGGTCCCCAAATCTAGTCTATCAATAAGTGGGCTGTAAAAACTGTGGAGCTCCCAAAGGGCATACTCTCCAGTGGTAACTTTGTGTAGCCATGGCTGATAATGGACAAGGAATAAGTTCCTAGAGGGATACACAGGGTGATGGATGAAGGAGTTTCTTCCAGAGAGAACTGCGTGCTACAAACTGGGCTAAAGTCCTTGATCGCCAAGGCAGAGAATTTTTGCCGTTTCTAGCCAGTAGAATTCCTCATTTATTCCTGGAGATGAAGTAAGTGAACTATGGCAGAGATTTATATATATATTTTTTCTAATATCTACTCTTCCTTTTTCCTTTAGTAGCAGAACCCTTGAATATAAAACAATTCTGAATAAAAACTTCATTTTCAAACTTCCCTTGCTGTTAGTTGTGGACCATGTGTTAGTTCTGGGAAAAGAGCAGAAGTGAGGTTGCAACTTCAGTGTATTTCACTGGAATTTGAACTTGGGCAGTCTGGCTTCAGTTTACACTCTGTGTGCCAGAACTTTTCTAAGCACTAGAGACAAAATAGTGTGAACCAGACAGGCAAGACACCTGCTTTCAGGGAACTCTCAAGATTAGGAGGGACAATGCACAGACACTTAGATGACTCGAGGTGAGATCAACAACACATAGGAGGGCAAACAAAAAAGGATAATTCAGGCCAGGCGCGGTGGCTCACGCCTGTAATCCCAGCACTTTAGGAGACCAAGGTGGGCCTAAGGGCAGGAGTTCGAGACCAGACTGGCCAACACGGTGAAACAGTCTCTACTAAAAATGCAAAAATTAGCCAGGCATCATGGTGCATGCCTGTAATCCCCAGAACTCAGGAGACTGAAGCGGGAGAACTGGAGAACCACTTGAACCCGGGAAGCGGAGGTTGCAATGAGCTGAGATCATGCCACTATACACCAGCTTGGGTGACAGAGCGAGACTTGGTCTTAAAAAAAAGAAAGAAGGAAAGAAAATAATTCAGATGGCGAGAGGTGCTTTTAAGGAAACAAAACATGGTGACATGATGTTGGCTGGGAGTACTACTTCAGTTGGGGAAGGCCTTTCTGGAGAGTATATTTGAGCTAAGACCTAAATTTTGAGAAGGGTTCATAAGACCCAGAGAAAGAAGTCCCAGGCAAAGGGAATAGAATGGAAAAACCCTGAGGTGGGAATAAGTTTGGCATGCTTGAAAGGCAGACAAAAAGTCAGCTTTTCTGGAACAGTCAATGAGCAGAGGAGTGGTTATGAGAAGTTTGGCTTGGTACGCAGTGGTCAGACCTTGTAGAGTTGCTAAAGTGTGGTAAGTGACTTGGATTTAATTCTTAAGGGCAAGGGGTAGCAAGGAAGTGATGTGAGCTTATTTCTATGAATACCAGGGCCATCTTACTCATATCCTTACAAAGTTATGCATGGACATTTGCAATAAGAGAAAACAACAATTGCTGCAAACATGCACATACTACAAAAGATAGAATTCCCTCCAAAGTGATATATACTGGTTATTAGATCCTGCTTTCTTCTGATTCTGAAGAAACATTTCTAGCTACTGACTCACACTGTTTGTGGGGAGTGGTGTTTCTTAATCTTGTGCCTGTCCAAAAGAAGATTCCAGGTGTAGGAGTTGAGCCTTCTGTGAAATGTCCATTAAGGAGAAACTGTAGCAGTTTCTACTATTTGTGGGGATGGTTTGCTAAGCATAATTCTTTTAAAATGTAACTTGAAATCTTTTGGCTACATAGCAATAAACATACCACCATGTTTCAATCCCAATGTTCCTTTGTTTTAGACATTTAAGATGTGTGTGTGTGGGTTATGTTATTCTTCTCCCTTATTTTATGCACTGACAAAGAACAAACTAGATTATTCCTGGAATTCTTAAAATGGGTTTGCTTCCTTTTTCCTTTTGAGACATGGTCTCACTCTGTCCTGCCTCCGCTTCCCAAGTACTGAGAATACAGGCATGTGCTAACACATCTGGCTAATTTTTAAATTTTTTGTAGAGATGGGCGTCTTACTATGTTGCCCAGGCTGGTCTCAAGCTCCCGGGCTCAAGTAATCCTCCTGCCTTGGCCTTCCAAAGTGTTGAGATTACAGGTGTGAGCGACCATGCTCGGCCTGGTTTTACTTTCTATGCAAACTAAAAGCAATATCTTTTACTTTTAGTTTCTCCTATGTTTTTTTTTTTTTTTTGTAAATTTTGTTCACATTAATACTCCAAAATGAGTAGAACTGAAAAAAAAAAGTCATTCAGGTAATAGTTGAGTAACACAGCTTGAATTGTGAAACTGTACTTGAATAGTCAGAACGCTGTGAAAGATGCTTTCTCCCTGACCAGCCCACTTTCCCCCAGCAGCGTCATGTCTGGGATAAAGGAATGGGATGGATAAGTCACACACAGTCACTGCTATCCCTGTGATCCTCTAACTGTGCAATGTTGCCTCAATGGGTCACTTGATATCTCCCCAACTGACTCCTTTCTACTCATCTTTCCTTAATTGTGTAGCTGGGTTTCTCACTGGTAACCTTTTTGCTGGTCTCCAACTGCTGCTTAACCCAAGGCTTGTATGGCTCTGGAACGCACAATACAGGCAGGAGCATATAAGCTCCAGAGTGTGTAGAATTTGAATGAAGCTTCAGCAGGGCCAAACTGAGAGATGGCTTGAGATCTAGCGTCGGCTGCTGCTCTTGCTGTAAATGGAAGAGAACTGGGGTCTTTCTTTGGATAGACTGTTATTTTAACAGGTACTTCAAGCCTGTGTTGCCCAGGAAGTCCCTTTCCTACCCAACATAAGTGAGGAGACATTTCGGGGCAATATTTTGGGTACTACCCCTCAGGTGGCTTAAGAATACTAAGATATTTTAGGAACATAACGATGTTTTTAGATCTGAATGTTAAGCTTGAAAAAGTCTTTTAGAAATATATTCAAACTACTAATTAGAATTCCTTTTTATCCTCATTTTTCTTTTACAGTATATTATATGGAAACTACTCTAGAGGTGGCAAAAGGTAACTATATCTTTGTGTTTGTTTGCTAGAATTCAAACTAATGTTTGCTTCTTACTATAATCTGAAGGCTCCTACTTAGTAACTGTTAGCAGATAAATATGTGTGCACATTTGAGGTTGATCCCTAAATCCTAGAGATTTTAAAAACTGCAGCAGATCCACAATCCAATTTAAGGATTGGCAGAGGTCTGACTGATACACAGCTTATGGAATAGAGGAATTCCAAGATGTGAAAAGTCAGGAATCAGGGAATTTTGAAATCAGACAGTTCACCAGATTGCTCAAGTTACCATGTTAATGTCAGTCCAGTAAATATTAATAACTTTCAAACTTGGCAGCTTTCGATGAACATTCCTCTTGGAAATGTGGCAATCATACATATTTGCGTCTAACACATACATGAACAAGTTGATTCCCTTTTGGCTGTACACAAATGAGTCCTCACAGCATAATGGCCAATGTGTTTGCTTGCATAATGCCCCACAGTGTATGCAGAACATTACTCTACAAAGCCCTGAGATGGGGTATGAAGTGCTCGGTGGAAATGGCAATGTAAAACATCCTGGCAGCATTAAATCTCCCAACTACTCTCTAGTTACTTTGAGACCCCCACATTTAAGGGTCTGCTAGTTCCTCGGTATGAAGAAAGAATTTTTAATGGGGCCAAATGTAGGTGTTTACAAGGGGGAATTGTTGTTTTTTATTAGGAGCTGCCTTATGTTCAATAGTTGTATTTACTTTGTCAAGCTAGCCAGAATTAGAAAATCCCCATTGCTAGGCAGCCTAGAGTGTCTGTAAAGTATTTCTGGGCATTCAGAACCGAAGCATGTGCTGCCCAAAGGCAGGTTTCATTACAGTGTGTTATTTAGTCCTCTTTCGTCCCTCCCTACCCCCACACCCTCAGATAGGGCTGCTTCTATAACAGGAAATCTTGGTTACTTTATGCTGAAACATATTTACATGACTGAAACACGACAATTAACACATTTGTAAAGCTTGAGGGATAGGCACACTTTAATGGTTTTTTGAAGCAGGCTGATTTCCTGGAGCTTTTAATCTTATTTTATTTTGTTCTGTATGCATGAACAAGTTCTTCTTTACTATAGGTATCTGACAAAGTCTACCTGGTATGAATGTGAATACAAAGAAAATAACATGAAAATTAATTTTATGTTTTATCTTTGCCAAACTGTTCCTAACTTCTTTCACCAGTTCAATGTACATTGAAGGGTAAGATATTATTTTTGTCATGTTTTATTAGCTTTTATAAAAGGCATTTAGGTAGTACCTTTTTGGTTTGAGAAAATGAAATGAGGCTTTCTCTCTACCGAGTGTATAAAAGCTTTTCATAATGAATAAAAAGTATCAATTACAGCAGTGATTTTTGTCACTCTTTATGGGCAGAAAAAGGTGCACTCTTCTAGGAACTGTATATTTCACTTGCTTCAAATCTAAATGAACACCCAGGTGATATTAAGTAGTATTATTTGATAAGTGCTGTTATGTGTGTTTTGCCTATTTATATATTTAAGTATAAGTATATAACATGACAATATTGTCATGAATATTTTAATATCTTTTAATTATGTTAATTGCTAATTAATAGCTTTGGTAAAATTTAGAAAAAAAATCTTATGTATCAGAGCCCTCTGAATTAAAAACTCCCATTTTCCTTTTGATTTCTGAAAGCATGCTAACCCTCAAAACCCCCACTACAATTCTCACTTAAAACTTTATGGCAAATTTACAAATTACACTG
>PVKP010031936.1:0-15000 GCA_004027715.1 Plecturocebus donacophilus | reverse complement strand
AGCTGCAGGGAAAACTGCTAATTTCCATATTTAATACTTTCCTATACATAATATTCAAGGTATGAAGTCTGTATCAGGTTGATCATTATTTATATTACACATTGAAAAAAATTACTTTTTTATATAAAAAATTCCAATAAGCAAACTTATGTGAAGTATTTTTAGAGCTAAGTAGCAGTTTAAAAAATATATCTCAAAACATAAGAAATTAGAACTCAATAAACTATATGGTAAATTAATATATATTAAATCTATATTTTGGCTAAGAATGTCTTCTATTTAATTATTTAAAGTTAATCATACATATGATACACCGGCCCTAAATAATCATAGCTAAATATACTTAAAAATGACTGTAAATCTACAGAAGAACATAATTTTGTCTATCAAAACGCAAAATATAAAACCAAAATTATCTCTGACTTATAAAGAGAAAGCGAAAAGATTTTTATTGTAGAAAGTCTTTATTTTAACAATTTTTGAAGTCTAGGGGCTATTTTTAAAAAATTTAACAATTTACATTTTTAAAACTCTATCATTTAATTTCAAGTTCTTTAGAATAAAATGTCAATTTCTGTAAGGTAATAAAAAGTTCACAGGTCCTGCTTTTGAAGGCTTTTAAGGAAAAAATCATTTAAATAAACTGTTGTGAGGACAAGGAGGGAGCCAAAAGTTATCTTTTTACTACTTTGCCTCAATCTCAGTAATATTTACATTATTTTCATATAATCTGTGTATAGATCAAGTTTTTTTTCTCTTTTGTAGCGTCATGTTGTCTTTGTGTCTGGTTTAGATGTTAAAGGTTGTGCTAAGTATCTCATGGGCTGCAATAGTTATAGTCACTGTAGATCATTTCTGCCTAGCTTTTCAAGTACCCCCATTAACAGTGAGGATGGTCCTTTTCACAATCAAGCCAACTTATATCTGTCTGGATTACACTCTAAGTTTCCCTGACCCTTTTTGAGTTGCCACTTATTACTTAAATCTTAAACTTCATTTCTGTGCTTGACAGCAATGCCATTGTTTTGCTTATTTCCCAATTGGAAGGCTGGCAGTCTCTTCTGAGACTGATGCCAACTGAGCTCTGTGTATCAGCCAGTAGGAGTCACTTGGAGCAGATGGTCATCATCCTTCCCCACAGCCCAAATCCCTGGTCTGGGTGGCAAAGTCCCAAGACCACACCTACATACATGCCAACTGTCCTTATTTACTAAGATACTCCTTTTTATTTGTTTAGCTTAATAAATCATTTGCCCTAATATCTTTCTAATGACTTATGCTCTCATTTCAATTTTCTTTAATATATCTTCCTATTAGCATCTCTCCCCTCTGTTCCTATCCTCTATTGCCCATGCTATTAGAATGTACATTTTTAAATTTAAATCTTTTTTTGGTTTCATAAATGTTCATCTTTACAGAGATTTTATGTAGTTACTGATATATATATAACAGGTTGAAATTATATTCTGGTCAAAAAGTATACTGACTCCTTCCCATTTCCATTCTTCCAACTTAAAATACTAAAGTTAAATCTTGGATATATTTTAAAAAATGAATGAATAATTGTTTTATTACTCTAAATGGCATCTGAATAGCCCTCTTTTTTTTCTTTTTGAGACAGGGTCTTGCTCTGTTGCTAAGGCTGGAGTGCAGAGGTACGATCGTGGCTCACTGCACTGCACCCTTGACCTCTTGGGCTCAAGTGATCCTGCCACCTCAGCCTCCCGAGTAGCTGAGACCACAAATGTGTGCCACCATGCCAAGCAAATTTAAAAATTTTTTTGTAGAGACAGGGTCTGGTCTTGCCATGTTGCCCAAGTAATCCCCCCGTTTTCGCCTCCCAAAGTGGTGGGATTACAGGCGTGAATCACCACGTACAGCCTTGCCATTGAGTTGATAAAATTTCCAAAAAAGCTGATACCTAACTTTAGAACATAGCATATAGTTTAATTCCTAAGAGAGCTAAAGGTTCATAAAATACTTAAAATAAATTTAAGCCCCATAATTCCTTACTCTTGGGGATGTACAGTTATTGGGAACATCTTAAGCTTAGCTTTTTAAAAGCAACAGCAAATTATTGGTACATGTCATTTTTGGATTGAGAAAGCATTGTATTTGATCATTCGGAAACATACAACATTCTGGTAAAAAGAGGACTGGTCTCTGCTATTATAACCATAATGTAATAAAGTTAAATAATAAGTCATAATAATTTGCATTTAATTTTCCCTTAGAATGATCTGAAATATCTAAGAAAGTCATCTAAGTACAGAGGTTTACAGTAAGTTTTATTTCTAAAAAGTTATATCTAAATTAAATTGACATGAAGTGATACATGCTACTGAACTTATACTTAAGTGGAACCTATTAGGAATCTTGTGCAAAGTGAAAAGACCTTTTGAAATACAAATATCATCTTCTAATGTTTTTAAAATTCCACATTTTAAAAAATCTAGCATAAACTGATATATAAGTTAAGGAAAACAACTTTCCAAAGCAAGAAAGATAAAATGAGAGTGGCAAGATATAATCTAACTTGTTAAGCTGGGGTTTACAGTAATTTCCATTTTTTTTTTTTTTTTTTTTTGAGATGGAGTCTCACTCTTGTTACCTAGGCTGGAGTGCAATGGTGCCATCTCGGCTCACTGCAACCTCTGCCTCCTGGGTTCAAGCGATTCTCCTGCCTCAGCCTCCTGAGTAGCTGGGATTACAGGAATACACCACCATATCTGGCCAATTTTTGTATTTTTAACAGAGATGGGATTTCTCCATGTTGGTCAGGTTGGAGAAACTCTCGACCTTAGGTGATCCGCCCGCCTCGGACTCCCAAAGTGCTGGGATTACAGGTATGAGCCACCGCATCCAGCTAGAGTAATTTCTTTCAAGGACTAGAAGCATTTTGGAAATATCATGAAATCCACACACACACAAAAAAAAAAAAAAAAAAAAATAGGACTTTTTGAGCCTAGATTATCAAGGTTACATTTAATGTGGTGACATGTTTCAAAGTTGTGCCATTAGGAAACAGCAGGCCAAATAAATGAGATATTGCTCAGTCAAAACTTCAGTTTTTCTAGTGTCCACGTAGCTAAGGCAAGCTTCTCTTTCCCTAGCATTGGAGGAGAAGTTGGTATGGAATTTGTTGGGAGTTTACGTGATATATAGCCCATCCCAAAGGTGGACATAAAAGTATATATCATTTATGGCAGTCAGCCTCCTCAGTATTTCAGATAACTTAATACAAGCACTAAAGCTGACGAATTCAAACTATTCAAGCTGGTAATTAGAAAACATTGACCAAGTGTGGTGGCTCACTGCCTGTAATCCCAGCACTTTGGGAGGCTGAGGTGGGTGGATTACTCGAGGTCAGGAGTTCGAGACTACCTTAGCTAACATGTGGAAACCCTGTCTCTACTAGAAGTACAAAAATTAGCTGGGTGTCATGGCATATACCTGTAATTCCAGCTACTCAGGAGGCTGAGGCACGAGAATCGCTTGAACCCTGGAGGTGGAGGTTGCAGTGAGCCGAGATCATGCCACTGTACTCCAGGCTGGGTGACAGAGCGAGACTCCATCTCAAAAAAATAAATAAATAAATAAAAGAAAGAAAACACTTAAACGAGGTATGTGGCCAGGTGCCATTGCTCACACCTGCAATCCCAGTACTTTGGGAGGCTGAGGTGGGTGGATCATGAGGTCAGGAGTTCAAGACCAGCCTGGACAACATAGTGAAATCCTGTCTCTACTAAAAATATAAAAAAAATTAGCCAGGCGAGGTGGCAGGCGCCTGTAATCCCAGCTATTCAGGAGGCTGGGGCAGGAGAATTGCTTGAACCTGGGTGGCAGACGTTGCAGTGAGCTGAGATCGTGCCACTGCACTCTAGCCTGGGTGACAGAGTAAGACTGTCTCACAAAAACGAGGTATGGCATATTACATGAAAAACAATGCTATTAATGTGTGAAAATAAGCCATAATAAAAAGTAAACAATAGGCTGTTTTGCACTTTGTGGAGATTTATAAGAAGATACATATTATACAGTTAGTGAAATTATGCTTTTGGGAGCTTGGGAAAAGGAAAGTGAATTCTTATTTCAGACACCTTTTAGGATAAATCCCCCTTTAAAAAGAAAGGACAGTTTGCAGATCCATGAATGACACATTTTCCTTATCCTTATAAGGTATTGTTAATGTTAACATATCTGCTGTAGTCATTCAGGATAAAATCAATTATTTTTAAGCAGTGGATTGTTGTAAAATTATATATAGGCATTTAAGGCACCTCGGGACACAGGAAAAAACCCAATATATTCTCTAATCTTGCTTTTCTACTAGAAGGAAATGTGTATGGCAAAGAACTTCTTGATTTGTAAATTAATTACTTTGGAGGGGAATTAATGCATTATGTGGGTACACCAGGCAAAACTCCTTTTTGTTATTTGTTTTGTAGGTACCAGAATATAGATTCTCAGTAGCTGTAGTCATTTAAATAAAAACATATTAAGCAATTTTGTTAATTTTCACAGAATAGAATGATGGATGAAAGCAAGTCACAAGTGTATATCCAGCAATAAGAAAACAACTAGATATGTTACATAATATGACACGAACTTGTTAAGCTCATTAAATGTTTTTTTTAAATTTTTTATTAAAAAGTTTTGGCTGGGTGTGGCGGCTCACTTGAACTTATGAGTTCAAGACCAGCCTCGGCAACATGATGAGACCTTGTACAAAAATTAATTTTGTACAAAAAGTACAAAAAAAAGATCTTGTACAAAAGTTTTTGCACAAAAAGTACAAAAATTAGCTGAGTGTGGTGGCACGCACTTGTCATCCCAGCTTATTTGGGAGGCTGAGGTGGGAGAACGGCTTGAATCTGGGAGGCAGAGGTTGCAGTGAGCTGTGATTGTACCACTGCAGTTCCACCCTCTTTGTCAACACATCATTAACAACAGAATTTATTTCATATAAAATGTTTCAGTGTGAGGTGAGGTCTTGTACAACATATTGTGACATATATTATCTGACAAAACTTGTGCTGGGCAAAAAATGCAAAAGCAGAGAATTTTCTAGGCTGACAAATTCCATGGTCATAATAGGCTAGTCCAGTTGAAACACAGTGCAATTACCATCTATAAAACCCTGGACTTACAATCTTAAATTCCTATAAGTCTGTCTATTTGATTTCAATAACCATTAATTTCTAATTTCTTCACTATATTGCTATACATCTCAAACAGATTCAACTGCTGGAATCATAAAGAATGAATGTGAGTGTGACCCACAAATTAAAGGCTGAGAAAAGTATAATAAATCCTTGAGGAATTTACCTATGATGTTGATTCAACCATGGGATGGTTGTTATATTTGCTCTGAAATTAGAAGGTGAAAACTGAGTTGAGTCACTTTAAGCTGTGTTGGAAGATTTGTAGAACCACATTGTAAAATAACAATACTAACCATTGTTTGACTTGAAAATAAACATAAAATTTACCAATGATGTTAAGTATAAAATTGCATATTATAGTCCTGAATTGTTTTAGAAAATTATAATGACCAAGGAGGAAAAATGGGTAACTCTAGACCAGCAACTCATGGCAATAAGTCAAATAGACTTTGATTTCTTTGTTTAAAGCCAAAGAAATGACAGACACTCTTCCAGTGTATGTGTAGTTTGTAAGAAAGTCTGTTACATTTCTCTTTTAAAATAATGTGTTGAGCACACATTTATACAGAAATACAATAAACGATTACCTCCATTTCTATGAGCCATTTTTTTTTACCAAGAATGTTTCCTTTTCTTAGAACCAAAGTTTGAGCAAACAGTTACGTCTGGCATATTGTGTAATGAGTCCTAACAGGCCCAGGGTTCTCTTAATCACATTCAAGTACCATTTGGAAGTACTTCATCTCTGACAAAGTTTAGTGTGCATGTGTGCACATGCATAAGTGTTTTCAACTTCAGAAAATGAGCATTGAAGAGGGATACTGAATAACCCCAAGAGCTTATTAACCAGTGCTCCTTGTCATCTCCTTAAAGAAACACGGCAAGCTGAAGAGCTTCTGTAAGGATGAGTGGAGATAAAGATGTGGAGCATATTGTGTGTAAGAGGAACAGTATGCTTATTTGTCAGCTCCCAAACGACAGGCTGCTGCTCTGTACTACTGTTACTAAAAATATTATGCTTGGCGTGGTAGATGCGAAAAAAAATCTGTAGTCTAATTTGGAAAGAATTCAATGAGGTAAAAATGTAACTGGGATCTTTCCCTTCTACTAGCTTTACGCTTCCCCTGCTTTCCCTTAGAAATTTGTTCTTCCTTAGGTAGACTCAAAACCCAGGGGCTAATTTATTTAACCCCTTGCATGGTATTCCACAGTCTGGTTATAGCAAATAAATACCAAGTAAACTCATCAGTAATTACAAATACAGAGAAAACAAATCAAGTAAGTAGAAGGCATACTTTGGTTTTTTGTATCCCTTAAGATGGCACACACTGTTTTAAAACAGACTTTTTGGTGACAGTTCTGTATTTCACTATAATTTTTTCAAAATTATAGTGGCATTGTCAAGTTTAAAGATGGCAAAGAAGTTAAAAAATCTAGACATTACATCAGATTCTCTGATGGTTAAAATGAAACATGCACATCATACTCTTAATCTGGCTCAATACCACTGTTATCAGCAATTGTTTATGCCATAGTGGACAGCTTTCTAAATATCCTTCAGTTAATGGATATTTATGTTTCCTCTATGTCAAAGGATAAGCAAATAATCAGGTAAAATAAATTACACAAATATGCAAGAGCCTAAAATCAAAGTAGAGAAGGAGAAAAGTAGGGAAGACTTTTTTGGCTTCATATTTACATAACTTTAAAACTTCCCCCTCCTCTTTCCTTTTTTCCTTTCTTCCTTTTCATTCTCAGTGAACATTTATTGACCACCACCACGTACAAGGCAACAAGCTAGCTGGAGATTCAAGTAATCCTTATCCTTAAGAAGGTGCTGCAAAAGAGTTACTATACAAGGTGCTGAAAATACACTTTAGAGAGAGACTTTACCAGACAAGGAAAGGCTTTGCGGAGAAGGTACTGCTCCAGTCAAATTTAAAAGGCAAGTTAGAGTTAGATGGGAACTTAGAGTCCCAGCAGAAGAAGAAAAACAGTAAATGCAAAGCTAAAGAGGGGTAACAGTCTGGGTCATTTGGTATGAATGGTGATTATGGTTTGTGCAAGGAAACAGTCAAAGATAAGGATGGAGAAATAGGCAGGAGCAGAATCTATAAGGATTACAATCTGAAGGCAATGATGAGTTGATGAAGGCTTTTAGTCATGGAAAGTGACATGATTATATTTTCCCCCTGAAAATACTTCTCTGGCTCTAAGGACATCATTCTTGTGTGGGAATAAAGGGCTGGGCAACACTGAAAGCAGGGAGACCAATCAGGAGGCCAGTACAGCAATCCAGGCTGGTAAAGATAAGCCACCATCACCCAGACCGGCAAAGCTAGTGTCTTTGTTACTTCCATGTGTGATCACTTCTGTGATTCTTTTGAATAAATTTCCCAAACCTTTCAATATTTATTCCTTCAAAATAAAATCTTATCCTGGACATGTGGGAAAATTTGTAGTGAATCTACCAAAAAGTTGCTGTAGTGTTGCTGATATCATTTGTTTCCTAGTCTCTCTCCATAAGAAATCAGGTGTTAAATGAAGATTCGGTGAGAAATTGGATATGGAGCATGAGAAAAAGGGAGGTATCAAAGATGGATGGATGAATGGATGGACAGACAACATACCAATTCGATAAGTATTTACTAAGCTACAGATATTATTTTAGGTACCAGGTACACTAATGTTCTTTCTTTTCTTTTTTAAATTCCAGGATCCCACTTACCTTCAGTTGCTATATCTCCATAGTCTCCTCTAGTCTACAACAATTCCTCAGTTTTTCGCTTTTTTTTTTTTTGAAAGAAAGAAAAAGAAGAAAGAAAGAAAAAAAGAATGAGAGAGAGAAAGAAAGAGGGAGAGAGAGGGAGAGAGAATGGGATTCTTTTCTATTGCCCAGGCTAGAATGCAGTCTAAAAATGGGTATTAAAAACCTCTTTTATGCCAATAATTGTGCTTAACAATGGAGACAGGAAGGAATAAGGGATGAAAATAACAAACAAGCAGCCAACTAATATTTTATTTAAACCTGTGAGATGCTATGCAATTGCTGAGGAGTGATTTACTTCCAATTATGTGGTCACTTTTTAAATAGGTGTAATGTGATACTGAGAAAAATGTGCTTTGTGGATTTGGGGTGGAGAGTTCTGTAAATATTTGTTAAGTTTACTTGTTCTAGGTCTAAGTTCAAGTCCTGGATATCCCTGTTAATTTTCTATCTCGTTGATCTGTCTAATATTGACAGGGTAATGTTAAAGTCTCCCACTATTATTGTGTGGGAGTCTAGGTCTCTTTGTAAGTCATTAAGAACTTGTCCTATGTATCTGGGTGCTCCTGTAATGGGTGCGTATATATTTAGGATCGTTAGCTCTTCTTGTTGCATTGATCCTTTCACCACCATGTAATGTCCCTCTTTGTTTCTTATGGTCTTTGTTGCTTTAAAGTCTGTTTTACCAGAGACAAAAATTGCAGCTTCTGTGTTTTTTTTTGTTGTTGTTTGTTTTTGCTCTCCATTTGGTTGGTAAATCTTCCTTCATCTCTCTGTTCTGAGTCTTTGTGTATCCTTGCATGTGAGATGTGTCTAGATACAGCATACCGATGGGTTTTAGCTTTTTATCTGATTTGCCTGTCTGTGTCTTTTGATTGGGGCATTTAGTCCATTTAAATTTAGGACTGATATTGATATATGTGAGTTTGATATTGCCATTTAATGCTAGCTGGCTGTTTTGCCCATTAGTTGATGTAGATTCTTCATTATGGTGATGCTCTTTACCTTTTGGTATGTTTCTGGAATGGCTGATAATGGTTGTTCCTTTCTATGTGTAGTGCTTCTTTCAGAAGCTCTTGTAAAGCAGGCCTGGTGGTGACGTAATCTCTGAGTGGTTGCTTGTTCACAAAAAATTTTATTTTTCCTTCACTTATGAAGCTTAGTTTGGCTGGATATGAAATTCTGGGTTGAAAGTTCTTTTCTTTAAGGATGTTGAATGTTGGCCCCCACTCTCTTCTGGCTTGTAGGGTTTCTGCTAAGATCTGCTGTGAGTCTGATGGGCTTCCCTTTGTGGATAACCCGACCTTTCTCTCTGGCTGCCCTTTGCATTTTCTCCTTCATTTCAACCCTGGTGAATCTGACGATTATGTGCCTTGGGGTTGCTCTTCTTGAGGAATATCTTTGTGGTGTTCTCTGTATTTCCTGGACTTGAATATTGGCCTGCCTTGCTAGGTTGGGGAAGTTTTCCTGGATAATATCCTGAAGAGTATTTTCCAGCTTGGATTGATTCTCTCTGTCACATTCAGGTACACCTATCAATTGTAGATTAGGTCTTTTCACATAGTCCTATATTTCTTGGAGACTTTGTTCATTCCTTTTTACCCTTTTTTCTCTAATCTTGCCTTCTCGTTTTATTTCATTAAGCTGATCTTCGACCTCTGATATCCTTTCTTCTGCTTGGTCAATTTGGCTGTTGAAACTCGTGCACGCTTAGCGAAGTTCTCGTGTTGTGTTTTTCAGCTCCATCAATTCACTTATATTCTCTAAGTTGTCCATTCTCGTTAGCATTTCATTAAATCTTCTTTCAAGGTTCTTAGTTTCTTATTATCCACCTTCTGAAGCCTGATTCTGTCAGTTCATCACATTCATTCTCTGTCAGGCCTTGTTCCCTTGCTAATGAGGAGCTGCGATCCCCTGTAGGAGGAGAGGCATTCTGATTTTGGCTGTTCTCAGCCTTTTTGCACTGGTTTCTTCCCATTTTTGTGGATTTATCCACCTGTCGTCATTGTAATTGCCGACTTTCAGATTGGGTTTCTAAGTGGATGTCCAGCTTGTTGGTGATGAAGTTTTTTCTGTTCCTTAGTTTCCCTTTGGCGGATGCCCCTTTACCCACAGAGCTAGGCCTACCCGGGTTCAGCTGTGCTTGCTGTGAAACTCTCAGTCCTCAGCGCTTCCAATTGCTGTTCTCATTGTGGGAATGGGATCAGCTGAGCCTAACGAAAAGGGAACCCAGTCTTGTGTACTCCGCACCGAGAAGCACTGCACTGGGGCGCCGGCAAAACAGCTGCGCCGGCCAAAAGAGTCATGCTGGTGACCCGTGTGGCTCCTCCGCCGGGAATCTGCCAGTCTGTGGGCAACATAAATTCATCTGAAATTGCGGCATCCACTCGCTCTCTGCGCTTTCACTGGGAGCTACAATCCTGAGTCGCTGCCAATCAGCCATATTGGATCTCTCTCCAGTTTTTCGTCTTTTATGCATGACTTTGAAACTTCTAAGAGTATTGACTATTTGTCTGAAGTTTTTTCATGATAGAAGTTATGCATTTGTGGCAAGACTACTACAAGAATAATGTCTGCTTCTCAGTGCATCTTACCAAGAGTTCATGATGCTGATATGTCTTACATACCAGTGCTATTTACCTTTACTATTTTGTTAAGTTGGTGTCTATCAGGTTTTTTTCATATAAAATTTTACCTTATCCTTTGTAAGTACCTTGCTCAAATTTCTACCTATTAATTTTTGTATCCTTTGAGGAGTCTTTTCTGCAACATTTATTACTGTGTTATCTGCCTAATAGCAATTCTCTATTTCCCTCTTTCCTTCTATATTTACAAATTAATTAATTTATTATAATAGTATGAACTCAGATATTTATTTTACTTTATGGGTTAAAAACCAATATTATTTTCTTACTCAAATTGTTTTATCTTTGGTCATTAGGATTAATTTAAGGCTGGCTCCTCTTTGACATGTCCTCATCTATCTTTGTTTAAATGTTTCCTTACTTTTTGACACATAATATTCAGTCTTGTTTTATATTTTCCATCCTTTGGGTCTGGAATCAAGCAATTAAGCACTTCTTCTAGAAGCCCTCGTTTCTTATATTGGAAAACTGAGCTCAGAGACCAAGATCTGGCACTGGAATGCCACTGTTACAGGGGTGTCATTGCTTTAGGTCAGGGAGAGAAGTATGTATGTATGTATGTATGTATGTATGTATGTATGTATTTTTTGAGATGGATTCTTGCTCTGTCGTCCAGGCTGGAGTACAGTGGCATGATCTTGGCTCACCGCAACCTCTGCCTCCTGGGTTCAAGCTATTCTCCAGCCTCAGCCTCCTGAGTAGCTAGGATTACAGGCGCCTGCCACCAATCCTGGCTAATTTTTATATTTTTTAGTAGAGACAGGGTTTCACCATGTTGGTCAGGCTGGTCTTGAACTCTTGACCTCAGGTGATCTACCTGCCTCGGCCTCCCAAAGTGCTGGGATTATAGGTGTGAGCCACTGCGCCTGGCCTGAGGAGATGATATTTTAAAGATAAGTTGGTCAGGGAAAGCCTTTCTGAGAAGGTCATTCAAGCAGAGACTTAAAAAGTGTGAAGTAGGGAGCAATGCAAGGAATACTAATGGTACTAGTATTACTGTACTAGAGGGTACAGTGGTGCAAATCGCCTAAATAAGAATATGGTTGGCAAGCAACAGCAAGATGACGAAGGTGGTTGCAGTTTGGTGGACTGGGGGAAAGTGGTAGGGAATGAGTTCTGAGAGTAGACAGGAGCTTTGTAAGCCACAGTAAATAGTATGGATTTTAATGAGAAGCCACTGAAGTGCTCTGAGCAGGAAAATAACATAATCTGATTTACTCTGTGATAAAGGATTACTTTGAATGGTATATGACAAACAAAATGTGCACAGACAAGTTAGGAGGCTACTGTAGCAGCCTCTGTGAGAAGCTGATGATAGCAAGATATGACTGGGGATTAGGGTCATGATTATAGCAGCAGATGTGGTGAGAAGTGGCTAGATTTGGGGTGTCTATGTATTTATATAGAAATATTTCAAATACATAGAAAACTCAGAAAATAAAATTAATTGAAGCACCCACGTACTTATCACTAAACTTCATTGCCTTCCAACATTTGGTCACACTTGCTTCAGAATAAAGGAACAGTGAAGATTCCTGTATCTCTCCACTACTCCATACCTCTCCAGAGGTAAGAATTGAAATAAATTTGACATTTATTTTTCTCATGGACAGTTTTGAATCACTATTAGATATATGTATATACATAACGTATAATGTTTTTTATGTGTCTAAAATTTCATACAAATGGAATGTGCATGTATTATTTTGTGACTTGTTTCATATCTGTGTCTCACAAAAAATGTTATATTCAACATTCTTTTACTTTTCCTCTTATATATGTGCTGAAGTGGTTCTACAGTGTGTATCCACAAGTGGAATTTCCTGGTCAAAAAATATCCACGGTATCCACATTACAAGTTATTGCCAACTTTTTCTGAGAAGCAGTTGTAACAATTTATATACCCATCAATATTGTATGAAAGTTCCTGTTTCTCTTAATTTCTTCACCAACTTGCTTAACTGCCAGACTTATAAAATGTGCCAAGTTGATGGGTATGACATGAGAGTTGTTACTTTAATTTGCACTGTCCTAGGCAGAGGCAACAGAAGTATCAAGGCCCTGAAGAGGGAGTTTACTGGGTGAATCCAGGAATAGTGAGAGGGCTAGCATATCTGAAGGAAAGTAAGTAGAGAGGAGATGAGGAAAGACATAAAGAAGAGGGCAAAATCACATAGGTCTTGTAAGTCACTATAAAGACTTCAGCTTTCCTACTGAGTGATTTGGAAAGCTACTGCAGATCTTTTTTGGTAAGCAGACCAACATGAGCCGATAAATAATCATTAGGTATTAGTATATTTTCTAGTTAGGTATAATAAGATTATAGTAAGTATAGTATAATAAGTATACTATAGCAAGTACAATAAGATTGCTAAATATAGAAGATGGCTGATTAGGAGCAGCTCAGGATTGCAGCTCCCAGTGAAAGCGTGGAGGGTGAGTGGAAGCTGCATTGCCAGATGGATTTTTACTGCCCACAGATCAGGAGATTCCCAGGGGGAGGAGCCCCACAGGTTGCCAGTGTGGCTGTTTTGGCCGGCGCAGCTGTTTAGGCCGGTGAGGCTGTTTTGGCCAGCGTGGCGGTTCTCCACACAAAATACACAGGTCTGGTGCCGTTTTAGCTGGCAATTGGAGCTCCTGGGATAGAGAGTTACCCATTCACCTGATAAAAAAAAAAGGGGACTGAAATAGGGAGCCAGGCCAGGAGATTCCCGGGCAAAAAAGCACCACGAATTTCAGCGCAGCTGTTTCAGCTCGCACCGTGGGTTGCTGCACAGGAAATCATACAGATCCCAGCACCTTTTCAACAGGCGACTGGAACACCTGGGACACGGAGTCGCCCGTTCAACTAAAAAAAAAGGGCTCTGAGGCAGGGAGCCAGGTGATCAGGCTCGGCTGGCTCCACCCCAACAAAAAAACAGCAATCTGAAACACTCTGGACTGAGAGTTTCACAGCAAGCACAGCTAAACCCGGGATGGTCTAGCTCTGTGGGGGAGGGGCGTCCACCATTACCAAGGCAGTCCACCACTACAGAGGTAGTCCACCATTGCTGAGGCAGCCTGCCATTGCTGAAGCAGCCTGCCATTACAGAGAGAGTCTGCCATTATAGAGGTGGGCCGCCATTCCCAAGGCCGTTCTAACTATACCCATATAAACAAGACTGCAGGGAAGTTCACAGGGAAGTTCACATGGCAGCTGGGCAGAGCCCAGAGCTACTCAGCAAAGCCTCTGCAGGCAGACAGTGACTAGGCTGCCTCCCGGCTGGGCAGGGCAGCCCTGAAAAAAGGCAGTAACACAACAGAAACTCAAAGAAAGCCCTAAATCCCCAGGACACAGCACCTGGGGAAAAAAAAGGAGAGGGGTTTATGAGTTCAGCTGCAGCAGACATAAACATACCTGCCCAGCAGCTGTGAATGAACAACGGAGCTCACAGCTCAGCATGTGAGCTCCTATAAAGGACAGACTGTCTCCTTAAGCAGCTCTCTGACTCCCGTATATCCAAAGAGTCACCTCATAAAGGAGAGCTCAGACTGACATCTGGCGGGTATCCTTCTGGGACAAAGATAGCAGAAAAAGAAACTGGCAGCAACCCTTACTGCTCTGCAGCAGCTGCAGGTGATCCCCAGGCAAGCAGGGCCTGGAGTGGACCTCAGCAGTCCTACAGAGGAGGGGCCTGAATGTTAGAAGGAAAACTAAGAAACAAAAAGAAATAACTTCAGCATCAACAAATTGGACATCCACTCAGAGACCCAATCTGAAAGTGAAAAACTACAAAGACGACAGGTGGATAAATCCACAAAGATGGGAAGAAACTAGCGCAAAAAGGCTGAGAACACCTGAAACTAGAACGCCTCTCCTCCTATAAGGGATCACAACTCCTCACCAGAAAGGGAACAAGGCTGGATGGAGAATGAATGTGATGAATTGACAGAATCAGGCTTCAGAAGGTGGGTAATAAGAAGCTTCTCTGAGCTAAAAGAACATGTTCTAACCCAATGCAAAGAAACTAAGAACCTTGAAAAAAGATTTGACGAAATGCTAACGAGAATAAACAACTTAGAGAGGAATATAAGTGAATTGATGGAGCTGAAAAACACAACATGAGAACTTCATGAAGCGTGCACAAGTTTCAACAGCCGAACTGACCAAGCAAAAGAAAGGATATCAGAGGTCGAAGATCAACTCAATGAAATAAAACGAGAAGGCAAGATTAGAGAAAAAAGGGTAACAAGGAATGAACAAAGTCTCCAAGAAATATGGGACTATGTGAAAAGACCTAATTTACGTTTGATAGGTGTACCTGAATGTGACAGAGAGAATGAATCCAAGCTGGAAAATACTCTTCAGGATATTATCCAGGAAAACTTCCCCAACCTAGCAAGGCAGGCCAATATTCAAGTCCAGGAAATACAGAGAACACCA
>PVKP010031935.1:0-26479 GCA_004027715.1 Plecturocebus donacophilus | reverse complement strand
CTACCCATCTGACAAAGGGTTAATATCCAGAATCTACAAAGAACTAAAACAGATTTACAAGAAAAAGACAAACAAACCCATTCAAAAGTGGGCAAAGGACATGAACAGACATTTTTCAAAAGAAGACATATATGATACTAACAAACATATGAAAAAGTGCTCATCATCACTGGTCATTAGAGAAATGCAAATCAAAACCACATTGCAATACCATCTCACACTAGTTAGAATGGTGATTCTAACTGGAGACAACAGATGCTGGAGAGGATGTGGAGAAATAGGAGATTAAATTTAAAAATCTGGAGACAACAGATGCTGAAGAGGATGTGGAGAAATAGGAACACATCCTCTGTTGGTGGGAGTGTAAATCAGGTCAACCATTGTGAAAGACAGGGTGGTAATTCCTCAAGGATCTAGAAATAGAAATTTCATTTGACCCAGCAATCCCATTACTGGGTATATATCCAAAGGATTATAAATCGTTCTAATATAAAGACACATGCACATGTATGTTCCTTGTGGCACTGTTTACAATAGCAAAGACCTAGAACCAACCCAAATGCCAATAGATGATAGACTGGACAAGGAAAATGTTGCACATATATACCATGGAATACTATGCAGCCATAAAAAATGAAGAGTTCATGTCCTTTGTAGGGACATGGATAAATCTGGAAACCATCATTCTCAGCAAACTGACACAAGAACAGAAAATCAAACACCACATGTTCTCACTCATAGGTGGGTGTTGAACAAGGAGAACACATGGACACAGGGAGGGGAGCATCACACACTGGGGTCTATTTGGGGGGAATAGAGGAGGGACAGCAGAGGGTGGGGAGATTGGGGAAGGATAACATGGGGAGAAATGCCAGATATAGGTGACAGGGGGGTGGAGGCAGTAAACCACATTGCCATGTATGTACCTATGCAACAATCCTGCATGTTCTGCACATGTACCCCAGAACCTAAAGTGCAATAAAATATATATAAATGAATAAATAAATAAGACAAAAAGGAAATCCCCAAATGCTGGAAACTAATAGGCAGAGCAGAAGGGGAAGCTACTGCCAGGGTCACACATGACACAGCCATTGTAGAGATACACTATCACATGGGACATAGCCTTCACAGGGACATGGGCTCACATGAGACACCTCCATCACAGGGATATAGAGTCGATGCTGTATAGTATTCCACGCTAGAAATTTGTTTGACCTTTCTCCAGTTGATAGATACTTGGGATATTTCTGGTCCTTCTTAACACAGACATTTCTGCTATGAAACATCTTAACTAAGCCTCCTGGTACACAAAATCAAGCATTTGTTTAAATTATATGTTTAGGAGTAAAATCGCTAGGTCATAATATACTATAAGTTGTTTATGAAATGTGATATTTTCAGAAATTTTCATGCTATTAATTGATGGATGAAACGTGGTATTTATTATACTTTTTAATTTGTAATTATTTGATTACTAATGAGGTTAATCATCATTGCAGATGCGTATTGGCCATCTGAGGTCCCCCTTCTATGAAATACTAATTAATACATTTTGTTCATTTTTATGTTGATTTTTTTGAGAGAACTATCTATTCTAGGTAATAATTCTTGGTCAGAGACGAGTCTCATAAATATCTTCTCTTATTTTCTTGATGTTTGTAACTTTCTTTGTAACAGTTTTAATTTTTTAATTTTGCTGTCATCAAATAGAACAAACTTTGTAGTTTGTAGTTTTTGCTACCATTCTAAGAAACACTTTTCTACTTCAGGATCATAACCTATTTTTCTATTTTGTCTCCTAAAGTTTTATAATTTAAACTTTCACCTTAGTTTTTGGTTGGATTTTTGGAAGGAATCTAAATATATATATTTAATATGTAAATGGTCCCAGTACCATTTATTGAAAAGCCCACCATTTCCTCCACTGATCCACAATTACAACTTTTTCTGAAATTCAGTTTCCATGTATGTGAAATCTATTTCTGGTTAGATCCATAGTTTTATTTTTTTATCCATATATTAATTCCTCATTACTTATTTCTTAGCTTTAGAAGAAATCTTGGTATCTGTTAGACCAATTCCCACCATCATATTTCTTTCTCTGAGATATTTTGAGATGATTTATTTCTTTGAGATCATCAGCCTTTTGCTATTCTGCACAGATTCTAAAATTAACTGAATTCCAAAGCCAAGCAAAGCACACTTCTTACACACAAAAACACACAGAAATCTGTTTTTTATATTAAGTTTAGTATGAAAGATAATGAAAAAAAATGCTAACAGAGAGTGGTATGATAATATTAAAGTCTACTACAGCAGCAAAATATATTTTCAGGGACAAAATAGGATCTTAATGTTGAAAAAAAATTCACCAGGAAGATATAACAATCTTGATCCAATATAAAGGCAACTATAGAGTCTCAAAGTACGTAAGTAAAATTAGAACTGAGAGAATAAATTGATGAGATAATCACTGTGGGATATTTTAACACATTTCTCTAGGAAACTGATAAAGCAAGCTGGCAAAAAAAAGTAAGGCAATAAAAGATTTAAACAACAAAATAAACAATATTGATCTAGCAGACATATTGAACAAATAAAGACTCTTTTCAAGCACACATGGATAATTCACAAAAATTGACAATGTTCTGGACCATAAAAGAAACTTTAGTCAAGCAATTGTTATCAAACACTGAATTCTCTAACTACAAGGCAATAAAATTAGAAATCAATAGCTGAATGACAGCTTTTAAATACATATACATATCACTCTCAGAATCTTTCACAGCTTGCCAAGCTCTTGGAAAGAGACTCAGGAGATGATCCTTCTCCTAAGAATAAATAAAATATTTAACAATGTAGGCTGGGGAGCCAAGCGGACCTGATGAGGATGCCAGTTTCATTACCTACTTATTGGCCGTGGGACCTTGGACAAGTGACTGGTTTTCAATGGCACTGTGTGCTCACATTTAGAATAGAAAGTGTATTTCTCACAGGGCTGTGTGAAGGGTAATGAGATACTACATAGCTCTTTGCATAAAGCAAGACCACACAGAAATATCTAATATTTGGGGGTGTTTTAGGTTTTATTTTTCTTTAATTTTGTTTCATTATGGTGGTCATATTAACATTTGTTTCTCAAAATCGCAAAGTGAATTTCTCTTAGGTTTTCTCTCCTAGCACATGGCATCTTTTTCAAATCTGAATCACTAGTTCAGTTTGAAAGACAGCATTGCAGTCAAAATGGCCAAGCAAAGTAATTTCCTTTGAGTTTCTTACGCTTGGTTTCCTTGGATCTTCATGATCCCCCGAAGAGATTCCTTATTCAATTTCCCTATTTAAAACATCCAAAGAGGTAGTTCAGATTTGGCCACCTTTTACCAAAAGGATGAACTAATGATTTTTTTCTATTGCCCTTGTAGTTTCTTGCTTGAAATCCTTTTTTTTTTTTTTTTCCTGAGACAGAGTCTTGCTCTGTTGCCCAGGCTGGAGTGCAGTGGCACCATCTTGGCTCCCTGCAACCTCTGCTTCTAGGAGGGTCAAGCAATTCTTGTGCCTCAGCCTCCCAAGTAGCGGGGCCTACAGGTGTGCGCCACCATGCCCAGCTGATTTTGATATCTTTTTAGTACAGACGGCGTTTCACCATGTTGGTCAGTGTGGTCTCTGACTCCTGACCTCAAGTGATCCACCTCCCTCGGCCTCACCAAGTGCTGGGATTACAGGCATGAGCCACTGCACCTGGCCTGAGGTCCTTTGAAATCTCTTGTGGATGGGTACAGAGCTGTGGATACGTGGAGTGCTGATGAGCTAGCAACAAAGTGACTTGGGTTAGAAATCCAGCCATGCCTCATTGAGTTGCCTGGTGGCCCTAAAGAAGTCTAACAGGGCAAGCTTCTTTTTGCCAGAGGAATGCTGAATACTACTAGAGGGCAAAGAAATGTGAAATGGCTTTTCCCCGTGCTGGCTGAGGCCTCAGTCCTCCTCTCCTGCTCTGGCCCTCACACTGTTTTGTTCTCCCTTCCCTTCATATCATGGCATAAAAATGTAAAGGGAGAGAGAGGGAAAGAGGTGCTTTATGGAGCAAAGTTCAAAAAGTTGGAAAGTGTTGCGTACAATTAAATTAGCAGGAATTATGGAGGAGGAAGAGCATCCAGGGACTTGAAAAAGACACAGATCATGAATGCACCGTAGGACTTATCCAGGCACCTCTGGCGATAATGCCAAAGACACAGAGGGGAACCCTTCAAACTGATGTCACATAGGAAAATAGTTAAAATATAATGTGCATGTTCATGTAACAAAATACAGTTTTTCTGGTAAAAAAATCACATCTTCAAAGATTTGGTGATATGGCAGGAAAGCTTGTGATAGAATGATAACTAAAAAAATAGCAATGAGTTGACAGTGGGGTCTGATCACTATTTCCTTCTGTATTTCATTCTGTATCTGTCTAATTATATGCCATAATGATGTGCTACTTCTAGCGTCATAGGCCGAAGTCAAACTATGAAGGTTTGCAACTGTCAAGGTTACACCCTCGAATTGTCTGTGGCTCAGTCTCCTCTGTAGGATCATGACCTCACTAGGGAGAGAGGTTGTATCTAGTTTGTCTTTGTATCCCAAGTGCCTATTACAGAATCTGGGCTTAGAGAGTGCTCAGAGAATGTCTGCCCAAGAGAACAAATGATTATATGAATATATGAGTGAAGGAAGAACTGAAGAGGACCTTGAATTTGCTGAGCAATCAGCTTCATAAGCAAGAGAACAGTATAATGAGGAAAACGTAAACAATATGTTAGACAAGCACCACTGGTGAGATGTAATCAAAAAGCACTTTATGTTTTTCTCCCACTGTTCCTCTGATTTTTTTCCTTTTTACAGCCTTATTGAAGTATAATTGACCTAAACTGCAAGTAATTTAAATCAAACAATCTGACAAGTTTTGATATATATACACCCACATTTAACCATTGCCACAACAGGTATAGTAAACATATCCATCACCCCAAGAAAGTTTTCTCCCTCTGGCCTCTAACAAGCTTTGTGACGGAGCTCCGTGTGGGGTTTATCCAAGAGTGTCCTCGGGAGCACCACCTGGGAAGGAATGAGGATGGTAGGCCTGGAGAGAGGGAATAGTTGAGGTTGAACTGTGAAGCATGTACAACAGAGGCCCTGGGCAAGCCCAGCCCAGCCCATGTGGAACACTGTAGCTGGCATGGCCCTTCAGAGTTTCCCCTTATTGAGATGAAGGAGTACAGCCTTTGTATCCCCAAGTCCATCAGTTATGAGATCAGGACATTCCCCTGAAAGGACTTAAACCTTGACAGATCCCTTTGGCCCAAGGCAATTCCTGGAGAGAGACTCAGCTGTGAGCTTCCGCAGGTGCCACTGCAGCAGCTGTTGACGTGAGAACCTACATCCTGAAGACAGTCTGGGTGGGCCACCACAGCATCCTCCTCCAATGATCATGTAAAGGGGTCCACCAGTAGACAGGCCTCATCCTGGCCCTTATGGAGTGAGGAAATCAACCGCTTCCCTTTATAAAAAGAATCCAGTCCAACCAAACCAAAGTTTCGCCTACGTTGTGCCATGCACTACACTTTATGTTCCTCACCTCATTACCACAATCACCCAGTAATGCCCCAGTGCAGCAGATGAGGCACTGAGGCACAGAGAGGCCATGTAATCACCCAAGATCATATCATTAGTGAGCTCAGACCCAACTCCAGGCAGCCTGGTCCTACTCTACATTTTCAGCTATCATAATCGGCTGCCTCTCCGAGCTTGCATTTCCACTCACATTTTTGTATTCTATTTTATATTGCATATGTTATCTTTTAAAAGGTACTATTTTTGCATGTTATATTCAAAATGTAAAAATTGACAGCGTGGCACACACTGCTTTTAAATACATCACTCAATGCCTGTATTAGAAATTACCAAAGTAACATTTGCAAAGTTATGTGATATTTTGTCACTACATTAAGAAAAGCTATCATTATAGCTTGCAATTGTTGATGGAATGAAAACACCATCCTACAATTAGTCTGACTCAAAGAAGTTAGAGATGGAAAACATATATATGTATTATACGAGTGTGTGTGTGTGTGTGTGTGTGTGTGTGTGTGTGCACTCTCCACCAGAAAGAAGAACTTAAAAGCCAGATACAGAATTCCATTTCTTATTAATCAGGAAAGGGTCATCTCTTACTGAATCAGCCTAGGAACAGAGATGCCAAGCTTGAGCTATGCAGATACTCTGATCAAACTCATTACCTATTGTATCTGACAAAGTTCAGTCAGAGAAGCAAAACCACTAAAGCAGGTCAGATATACTAAGAGATGCATTATAGGGATTTGACTTTACACAATTGGTGTAGTTGGTTAAATGGGCTATATAAAGCTATGCCACCTATTTCTGGTACTGGAGACTGCAATTCTCAGACAAGGCCATTCGGAAGAGAAGATGGATATGAAATGGGGGAAGGAAAAAAGAGAACCTGTAAGGATGAGCTAAAAAGGAATGATACCCACTGCCTCTAAGCCTCCTATTTCAATGGAGGTGTCCTGCAAGGGAAGCTGGCAGCCTTCAACACAGAACTAGGCACACACCTGGTCTGAGAGTAAGAGAAGCAGCAGGCAGAAGTGCAGCAGGAGCTGGAGGTGAGCCAGCAAATCAGCTGCTGCATGGGACAGCACGCCGTGGGCTGCAGCAGCACCATGTGACCTGCTCTGACCTTCTCTGGGCATCTGAAATCTGGCTGCTGCTTCACTTCCACTGCTACATCTCCTGCAAAATGCCTCTTTTTGCCCAACTGACTTAGAATTCCACAAGGGAAGGAATTCTGGGCAGTGTCGTTTGACCTAAGTTGACACAATACAGAGGTATCACATCAATTCCTGAGGGCAGATCTAGCACAAGAGGGAAGTGACCAGATGTCCTGCCTAAGAAAATGTCACCTTAAATCTGTTCAAAGCAGCCATTGATATCATATAGGCAAAGACTTAGGATTTTTCCAAAGAAATAGTGATCATTTACTAAGCACCTGACACTGTGTTCACTACTTTGCATCCATTACCCCAGTTAACTGTTGAGAGTGGTACTATGATTAGAACCCCTATTTTGCAAGTAATTGCACTGAAGCTTAGAGACATTCATTGGCTTGCTCAAAGGCACACAGTAAGCTGCAAATCTGAGACTGGAATCTCTCTGATTCCATAGTTCCTATCTGTCACGAGTTTTCACTGCTGTTAGTGATAAAATTATAAATAGTAAATAAATAAATAAATAAATAAGAGCTTTTTTTTTTTTTTTAATTTCAAAACCTAAGTGCTCCTGTGGCACTGGTTACAGAAAATCTTCTCAATCATCATCACCTTTTATGAGAATCTGAGATGAGCCAGACTCTCATTGCATTAATGTAGCCCTACTTTTTCCTGGGTAGACACTGAGAGAGAGTCTGAGACCCACAGTGAATTAGATCTAGAAGGGAAATAATAGATGTTCTCCCCTCACAAATGAGGAAGGAGTAGGGAAGAGAAAAATATTGAAAGCCCAGAAAGAAATTTAGAGAAGAGAACCACTGGCTTGAAAAAGGGAAATGTTGTGGCCAACGAACACATGAGAAAAAAAAGGCCAGTATCACTGATCATTAGAGAAATGCAAATTCAAACCACAATGTGATACCATCTCACACCAGTCAGAATGGTGATTATTAACAAGTCAGTAAAACCACTGATGCTGGCAAGGTGGCAGAGAAAAAAAACGCTTTCACACTGTTAGTGGGAGTGTAAATTATACAACCACTGTGAAAGACAGTGTGGCAATTCCTCAAAAACCTAGAGGCAGAAATACCATTTGACCCAGCAATCCCATTACTGGGTATACACTCAAAGGAATATAAATCATTCTATATAAAGATACATACACATATATGTTCACTGCAGCACTGTTCATAAAAGCAAAGACGTGGCATCAACCCAAATGCACATCAGTGATAGAATGGATAAGCAAAATGTGGTACATATACACCATGGAATACTATGCAGCCGTAAAAAGAACAAGATCCCTTTGCAGCGAAATGGATGGAGCTGGAAGCCATTATCCTCAGCAAACTGACTTAGGAACAGAAAACCAAAAACCTCATATTTTCACTTAAAAGTGAAAACTAAACAATGAGAACACATGGACACAGAGAGGGAAACAACCCACACTGGGGCCTGTTGAGGGGGGATTGTTGCAGGAGGAAGAACATCAGGAAGAATAGCTAATGGATTCTGGGCTTATTACCTAGGTGATGGGATGATCTGTGCAGCAAAGCACCACAGCACAAGTTTACCTATGTGACAAACCTGCACATCCTGCCCATGTACCCCAAAGCTTAAAATAAAAGTTAAAGGGAAATTTTTTTTTAAGTCATAGGCTGGAATTAAAAGAAAAAAGGAAAAGAAAAAGGAAATGTTCTTCAGAACTAAGGTGGGAAGAAAAAAGATGTGTGAGCAGAAGAAAAATGCACATGTATTGTCAAAAAAAAATTTGTCTAGAATCATGAGCAGATAAAATAAAAGTTAGAAATTTTGCTGAGGGCCAGACACAAGTCTCACATAACTCACTCAAACCTCTGCAAATGTGCATGATCATAAGCAAGAGGACCTTAACTTTTCCCCATTTCCTAAACCTTAGATAGGTTTCTTCTTGATTCGATGGCCCGCCTTCCCTTTTCTTAGAACATTTACTTTAGAAAACTTGTTTTTGTAGATCCTTTCTCTGCTCCTTTGAGATGTAAATATTTTTGAAAGCTTCTTACCGGTTTTATAACCCTAGAATGACTTTCCTAAGGACCTGGAAGCCATCTCTTTGAAATGTAAATACAACCCTACTTACTAGGTTTTCTTTAGGATTTTTGACTTCACTACAGTGGGAAAGCAATATGCATTCAGAAATAATCCATATTTCAAATACCCACGCAACCACTCTGCTTTTCACTTTCAGTACAGTATGCAACAAATTACATCAAATAGTCAACACTTTATTATAAAATAGGCTTTGTGTTAGATGATTTTGCCCAACTGTTGGCTAATGTAAGTGTTCTCAGAACATTTAAGCTAGACTGGTCTAAGCCATGATGCTCTGTATGTTAGGTGTATTACATGCATAATAATATTGTTGTTATATTTAAATTTCTTCAGCTGTTCCCAGAATACCTTTTGTTGCTTTTTATTTTCTAATCCAGTAGCCATTTAAGGTTCATATACTTTCTTGATTGTTCTGCCTCTTTTGTCACTTTAAACCTAGGCAAATCCACATGTTTTTGTGTATGGTCTGGTTTTTTATGACACCGACTTTTACAAAGACTCCGGGCCTATAGAATAAATCAAGTTCTAGACACACCTGTTATTTTTCTCACTAGATTCAGATTTCCCAATAACTACAAAATACATATTCTTTTCAAATACACAGGGAGCATGCACCATGATAGGCCATCTGTGGAACCATAAAGCAACTATCAAAAATGTCAAAATTATGCAAAGTTCCTCAGAAGCTGGTTATGATGCTAGGTCAAAGATTTTGTGAATATGGTGGAAAAGGAAATAGTGGCCCATCAATGGTTGTAAGAACTGCCTTATTGGATGCTACTGGGCGGCCTCTCTGTTCACTACAGCAGAAGTTGCAGTCACAGAAATTCCTGAAGAAGAGTCGGGCCCTGGAATGGGTGCAATGGGTGGAACGGGAGGTGGTGTGGGAGGTGGCATGTTCTAACTCCTAGAATAGGGCTTTACCTTTATTAATGAATGGTGGCAGGAATCCCAAGGCAGTGTTCCTCACCAATAACTTCAGAGGAATCAGTTGGAGAAAATGAAGAAAAAGCTGGATGATGTTTAAGAAATCACTATAACCATCAGTTACTGGTTTCAGCTGACAAAATATGTGGTTTACTGCTGTCATTGTCTATGGCTACAGATAATTTATTTTGTATTTTTGAAAAAAAGACAAGTGTACATTCCTGAAAAAAGAAGTCAAAGATTGAAATCCTGTGGAGGATGTTCTCTGAACTTATCAGTATTAAATTAGAAATTAATAGTAATAAGGTATCTAGAACATCTCCAAATATTTAGAAAATAAACCGAATGATATTGAAAATATCTCAAAATTTGTGACATGCAGCCACACACTGTGTAAAGGGAAATTTATAACTTTGATATACTCAAAAAGAAGGAAATACTCAAGTCAGTGAGCTAAGCTACACGTTCAACTCAAAGTAAATGTAAAGAAGAAAATAACAAATATGAGTAGAAATTAGTTAAATTGTGGAACATCAGATATGTCCATTGTAAAAGTACATTTTTCTTTTTGCCAATCTGAAATGAAACAAGAGAGAAAATCAGCATTAAAAAATTACTTTTAAAATTAATAAAATTGATAATTTTATTAATAGTAACTAACAAGTAGTCTCACAAACATTCACTGAGACTAATCAAGTAGAAAAAAATAAAAACAGAAATTACTAATATTATGAATAAAAAGGGTACCCACCTAAAAAAATCTACTTATATTAAGAGGATGATAAGGTAATACTATGAAGACATGTCTATTGTGAAAGTGCACTTTTCCTTTTACCCCCCAAATAATCTCTAGGGGATACTTTGAGACTACATAAATATCCTGTTCTGCAACAACTTTTCACCCAGTGGTTTTGGCATTCACTGACCATTCTTGTTTGAATCAATTATTATATTAGTGATGAAAATGCTAATTTTATAATTGTATTATTCCATGTACATTTATCAGCTAGCATTATTTTATGAAAAGAGCCTTTCTCCTCTCTCATCTTATTGCTATGAATTCAGCTTTTATTCAATGTGTTGTAATGAATTATCTTCATTCTTTTCGATTTGTAACTTGTCCCAAGACAGCTTTTGTATTTTTCTTTTTAATGAGCCCATTAGTCTGTGTGCATTTACTTGCCTTTTGACGTGAGATTTTTCATTCCTACCTTGTAAATTCCCTGCTCTGGAAATAGTCATTTGCTCTAAGGAGCACTTTAGTAGTGAGTGGCATTTAGCAATCCAGATCTAAGTGTCAATTGTGCTTGCTGCAATTGAAGTGGCATTGCTTAGAAGTCCTTTCAGCAGATAGAGCTAGGAAGGGTGCAGGTATGTCTGTGTTGTCTATCTCTCTATTTGTCTATGTATGGAAATCTCATCCTTGTCCCTCTGGTTGATATACAGCCCTATGTAGTTTGTCCTCACTTATAAAAGTAAAAACTTTGCTTCACCAAAACATCAGTATATTTACACATTTGTTTTATCCTATTAAACACACAAATTTTAGATGTATACCACCAATGCCACTATCAAGAACAAACTTGCTAAGTAGATGTCAGTAGTTGTTTGTGATTCTTTCTGATTTTATATTACATTCTATTGAGCATGTATAGTCAAAGCCCTTGCTCAAGTTACTTGACTCAACTTTTTTTTCTCTGATTATTATCAATTAGATATGCAGTTAGGTTGAGTTTTTTTCTGTTGATGTCCAAGCTTAGTGACTGCCTTTTCATCTTTGTACTGTATTTCTGAATATTTAAAATATTTACATGGTTCAAAATTAAAACTATATAAAAATAGTCTGCTAAGAGAGATCTCATATATTCCTCTACCCTCCATATTGTCTTTACACACCCTGTAAGTAAATATTTTCATTGATTTCTGGTTTATATTTCCTGTTTCATTTTGTAAGAATAAGTAATTTCCCCTTGTTTCTCACATAGTCGATTGCCTATTATGTCCACTCCATTGAGACTTGCTTTATTTCATTAAACAATATATCCTGGATTCACAGAGAGCTTCCTTATCCTTCCCTCTGGGCTGTGTTACACACCATAGTGTGGAGTACAATATTAAATTCAACCATTCTCCTTTGGGTGATCATTTAGACTGACTGCAATGTTTTATTATCACAAAGGATTTTTTAATGAATAACCTTGCACATATGCTGTTTCGTATTTGTGAAGGTCTGTCTTTAAGGAACATTTCTAGAAGTGGGCTTCCTTGGTCAAAAGGTCAATGCATATATAGTTTTGTTAGATATTGCCAAATCCCTTCCAGAGGGATTGTGTTCTTCTGTATTCCCAAGAGAGTATGAAAGTATCTGAATTTCTACAACCTTAACAAGTGTGTTATCTAAATTTTGAACTTCTTACCAATCTGGTAGAAGAGAAATGTTCTCTTCATAATGTTCTAATTTGTATTTTATTGTGATTAAAGCTGAACATTTTTTCTGTCTTTAAAAGCCATTTCATATATTTTTTGTGAACTCTTTGGGGGGTTTTTTCTATGTTATATCCTATTTTGCAGCTTTCTCTTGATTTTAAAAAAGTCTTTATTTCTTGGGAAAAAAAATAGCCTCTTATCATGAGAGAATATCCTGCTGTGTCACTGGTCTTTTGACTTTGCATGTGGTGCTTTGACATGTAAAAATATTTTTATTATTTTACATAATTAATATTATCAATCTTTCCTTTTGCTATTTCTAGATTTTGGATTATAGTTTGAAGGTTTCTCCATGCCCAGTTCAAGAAAGAAATCACTCCTGTTTTCTTCTATGACTTACATGGGCTATTTTTTTACATTTAGTTCTCTGATTCATTTGGAGTTTGTTCTGGTGATTGGTACAAGACATTAAACTACTTTTTTTCCAAATTCCAACATCATTTACTTTTAAACCATTTTTTCCAAAACAGATGGAATTTAAGCCCTATAATTTGTTCTATGTGTGACGGATGAGCTGAGATGCCAATCAGGGAGCAATGGGCCAATCCACAGATTGGCAATGATGAGAAACCACTGTTACCTCTAGGCTAAAGTAGCCAAGGGAGGAAAAAATGTTCCTGAAGTCCTGGGTTTGGGACCACCAAGCAAATGCTAAAATCATGGTAATCTATCCAGTGAGATCTGAAGCTATAGCAGAGCTGCAGTGGCTAGCTACGCATGGAGAAAGGTGTAGAGATGCCTCCCTTCCTCCTGCCCACCAATCTCCCACTAATGATTCCCATTGGCAAAACCCAGATGGAAGCCAATTGATAGGGGAGCCTGAGAAATGCATTCTACAGAGTTTAGCCTCCTTGCAAAGTGTAATAGAGATGTGGAGAAAAAAGAGGAGATTTCTCTGAGGGCAAAGGACCAGCAGAGCACTCAACAAAAAATCTAAGAGCCAGGTGCGTGGCTCACACCTGTAATCCTAGCACTTTGGGAGGCTGAGGCGGCTGGGTCGCCTGAGGTCAGGAGTTTCAGACCAGCCTGGCCAACATGGTGAAATCCTGTCTCTATTAAAAATACAAAAATTAGCCAGGCATAGTGGCTGACTGTAATCCCAGCTACTCAGGAGGCTGAGGCAGGAGAATTGCTGGAACCCAGGAGGTGGAGGTAGCGGTGAGCCGAGATTACACCACTGCACTCCAGCCTGGGCAACAGAGTGAGACTCCAAATAAAAAAAAAAAAAAGTAAGAAGAGAATTCTTTATCTTTTCATTATAGGGAATTCCCAGAAGATATCATGCAACTCTTTAACACTCTAGTAACAAAATTTCTCTAAGTGAATAAGAAAAGTATATATCGGTTTAAAGATAGACTATAATACAATCTTCCCATCAGTTCCAATCATCTTTCCTGGAGATAATCTGAATCAGTAAGACTTTTATTATGTGTACTTGTTGGATGAAGAAAGATTGAGGAAACCAAGAGTAGAGAGATGAAGCTAGGACGATTAAAAACCTAGAATTATTTATGCAGAAACCGGAGCATCCAAAAGACTAAGACTGAGATCAAACAAAACACAATTGAATGAAAAAATTTCAAATTTATTTCAAAACAATTAAATAAAATAAATGAGCCATATACAGTGAAGACAGGAGGGCAGGAGTTCAGATACTCAGAAAAACACAAAATTTTCTCTTTTACCGGTGATGATTTCTTTTTTTCTTTCTTTCTTTCTTTTTTTAATGGAGTCTTGCTCTGTTGCCCAAGCTGGAGCTCAGTAGCGTGATCTCAGCTCACTGCAACCTCCAGGGTTCAAGCAAACCTGTAAAGGAAACCAGTAGCATATCTGCATAATATCTTAGAAAATCAAGGGCTCAAAATCAAACACCTTGATAGTTTGCACTTCAGTGATTCAATAACAAATTCTGCAGTTGGAGGATTCTCTAGGCCCTTCAGTTCCACTTATTTCTCCTCCTCTTGTTCCCTCTCTTCTTCTACGTCCTCTTCTGCACTGGACGGGATCATGATTTTCGGGAAGGACAGTCAAAAGGGGAAACAAGTTGGCTCAAGCAAAAACATCCTGGCACATGGGAGGATGAAATAAACAATGATAGTATGTAGGACACCATTAGTCATTGTCATTCTGCATGCTCCGCCACCAGTAAAACCATCTTAACCAAACAACTTTGGATAATTGGTGCCCATGACTAATACATAGCCACTGATCCAGAGCTTAAAGAGTGTGAGTGACAAACAAATACCTGCTTGGGATAATCTGATTGATTGTAATTTCACTTGAAATAAATGTAACAAACAACAATGAGCCATCTAGTTAACCATGCAGCACAATTGTAATTGTTAAGGTTTTAAATTTCATTATACAGTGTCCTTTCCCAGAAAAAAAAAAAAAAAAAAAAAAATCTGCTCCTTGGATAAGGAATCATTGAATCATTGTTCTTTACCTGGACACACGGTTTCCACTGATCACTTGGCTTGTTTTATTTTACTCTGGCTTCTAGAAAACATTGAGGCTGTCTATAGCCAGTAGACAGGACTAAGAAAAATATGTGTTAACTTAACCAAGCAATTTTATGTCCCTATCCCTATTATTAACCTATTCTTTTTCACCCACTTCCAATTTGTTTTGTATTTTCTACATTCCTGTAAGTCTATCTGCTGCAGGTTGAGTAATCTGGAAACAGATGCAGAGATGGAGTTTGTAGTTCAAGTTGTTTATTTGTAATTATCATTGATGAAGAGTAAAAGGAGGAAGTGGGATTGGGAAGAGGAAGAATGCAGGCCTAATCAAAACTTTGTCAACCTAACAGGGGCACTCTGAAATAATCGTTACCCACACACACTTCACTCAGTCACCAGACATAGTCTGCCCCAGCAAGAATGAGACCTCAAGCAAAGCAAGTATCTGAGCTGAGGCAGAATCTGAAGGAGCTGAATTATGGAGATGATCTGCAGTATGATTACCTCCACTGGGCCGCAAATTCTTCCTTGAGGGGGAAGCTGGAAGGCACATCAGAGTCTACCACAGTCCCCTTCTTTTTGGCTTTGATTCACATTTCTGTATGGGATGGAAGATTGGATCCTCCAGATGTCTGCTATGTTTCTCATCCTAAAGGGAAACTTAGAAGAGAGATGTTGGTGAGATAAACAGTAGGGCCTAAAGCTGGAGTTGATCTCAGAGTTCCACCTAATACTCATTATCTCCTTTCTTCCCTGGCATTTTAAGTTCCAGTAACCCTCAGCTACCACTTCTACTGGCCCGGCTGCCTTCTTGTTAGTCTGACTCGACCTTCAGCCCTAAGGACCTGAGTCACTGGCCACCATGCTCTTTGGCTGCAGTCACTGGGCCAATTTACAGTCACAATTGGGAAAGGGAGTACTAAATTAGGACAAAGTGGATGGGTTGAGTTCTACACAAATTCCTCTCTGCCTCTATTGGGCAATAGCACCACCTCCTCTTAATAATTAGAGTCAATTACCCTTCCAAGATACTGACTTCTTGCTTTTGGTGCCTGTACACAAGATCACAGTGCCCAAGTGAAAACTAAAGTTCGTAATTCAGTGGGACTTTTGCTATGTCCCCTTGGGAAAGTGTTATCGTCTTTGAAGACTAGAACTGTTAATCTAGCAGAACCCAGAATTACAGGCAGAGGAAACACAATGACTTTCAGTGAGTCATTGAGAGTGATGGTAAGTGGGACCACTACTGTTTTCGCCCTTTAATTCCTGTGTCCATGTAGTCTTCCTTCAGGGACACAGCACCATATAAAGATCATTTATTTGTTGCAAATACTGAATTTTAGATGATGGTACTCTGTCTGTGTAGAGTATTACCTCTGAGCCTCTAATGCTCTATCAGGCTAGTAGTTTCTGAGCAGAGTATATGATATTACCAGTGAATTCTCTGGTTATAGACGCACTCATGAACTTCCTTTGCTATAAAGTGCATCCCTTGGTCTGGTGCAATGTTATGCAGGATCCCATGCCAGTGAATAAAATACTCAACAAGCTTTTGGATAGTGGTGCTGGCTGAGATCATTTGGGCAGGAAAGGCAAACTCATACTCAGAATGCATGTTCATTCCTGTGAGACATGTGTAATTAGCCACTAACCCATCCAGGATGAAATGAGCCCGACATCACAAACGTGCCATCTAAAGGCCAGTTGTTCTTCTTGAGTGAGTAATGATGTCATATTAACCTCTGTCTCTGTTGCTGACATATTAAATATTCAGCAGTGACCATAGCTAGATAAGCCTTGGTAGGTGACAGTCCATGCAAATCCTTCATCATTGGTGCCATCATTTATGTATCCATTTTGCCAGCACTGGTGTGGCTGATGACAGGCTTGCTGATGCTGGCTGGGTAGGTCACTTTGTCTACTTGGTTGTTTAGCCTCATTTCTATGATGTATGCTATCTGGTGGGCACTCATATGTGATACAAAGATCTTCACAATTCACATCCATTCACATATCACATACGCCTATTCACGTGCCTCTACTCCACTTTCTTGTCACCAGTGTTCCATCCTTTCTCCCTCCAGGTTTGCAACCAGGTAGGCAGGCCATTCATCACTGTCCATGAGTTTGTCTGAATTTAACCTCAAGTTAGCTCTCTTTCTATGAAAGGAAATAAGCAGGTCCATCTTTCTGGATTCAGACGATTTTCTTGTTTTTCAAAACTATCTCTGAATGAGATTAATTGAATGAGATTTAATGAGATTTGAATAGTTGCCATCTATTTTGACTTGTACCCAAATACTAAGCCAACCTATCTATATGCCAAAGTCAGGGTTTTCCCCCTTCTTTACCTGGTATATTAAGTTATTCACATAGCCATATATATGAGCTGAGGAGGTACATTGGCGCCACAGTAGTTGGTGCCATGAGAACTGGAGCCACTTGTTCGTGCTCAAACTTGCTTGAGATTTCTGGTCTACCCAGCCCTCAGTCCTAGGTATACCACTTTCATTTTGTAACTAACTTTGCTTGGGCTCAGCTGACCTAACTTACTATAACCGACATGACTCAGCTTATAATGAACAGTTCTAGACATATAGTCACTTGGTTTCTCAGGGTCAGGTGATCTAGCTCTACTTGGATCCAGTAGCTGCCAGAAGTTGTTTTCCAAAAGATGTATGATTCTCTGCTGCAAATGAAGGCCATGCTCCAGAACCTCAAAGCACACATGTGATTCTTTGACTAGTGCTTGATCCAAACCATAAATGATATCTTTGCTTACCAGTGACAATCTCCAATAGCATTTTGTCTGTCAGATTGTGTGGCCCAAACAGCAGGGCTTCTTGAACCACAGCCTGGGCCTCTTGGAGAGACTTTTCCTGCTCTGGGCTCCACTCAACACTGGCAACCTTGCATGCTTCCTAGAACATGTGCTGAATAGAATATGTAGATGTGGAATTGCAATCTACAGAGCCCAAAGAAGCCTATAAGTCATTGTGCTTCATTCTTTGGAGGGGGGACATCACAAGACCCAGTAATTTGTCTTTCATTTTG
The DNA here is from genome assembly GCA_004027715.1 of Plecturocebus donacophilus. Taxonomy (NCBI): domain Eukaryota; kingdom Metazoa; phylum Chordata; class Mammalia; order Primates; family Pitheciidae; genus Plecturocebus; species Plecturocebus donacophilus. The sequence goes on along the minus strand of PVKP010031935.1, from coordinate 8,691 downwards.
GAGGGAATATGCCAGGATGCTGCTCCTGATTCCTGTACTTTTGAAAGTTTTAGATTTCAAAAATTCATAAATCTTCCCTGATGGAAGATTTTATCCCCTATACCCTAAGGTACATGCGTCTTATTAAGACCTCCAGTATGCTGACCACCTCTTCCTTATCTGTCCCAATCAACATATCATCAGTGTAATAAATCAGTGTAACATTCTGCAGTATGTTCAGGCAGTCCAGATCTCTTTGTCCTGTATTATGATACAGGATAGGATAGTTAACGTAAGCCCTTGAGCAAAACCATAAATATATATGACTGTCCACTCCACATGAATGTGAGTGATATCTGATTGTCTTTTATGATTCAAGATAAAAAAATTTCCAAACACTGACAACATAGTTGATGCCTATTAATCTATCCAAACAATGATATAACATGTAGCCCATAGCTGTAATCAGAACTACTATTTGCTTGAATATGAAGATAGTCTGTAGTTACCATCATAGTGCCATTGGCTTTTGCAGGTGCCAGATTGACCAATTAAATGGAGGTATCTTTGAATATTACTGTGTATCCTTTAAAATCTTTATAATGCCATTAATCTTCACCACATTCCTTCTCCAGGATGCCATATTATTTTTACTTTACTATCTTTACTGGGGGTGGTAGGCAATTTCAAAGCCTTCCACTTGTGTTTCCCTGCTGTAATCTTTCTTACCCAACATGATTAGGACTCAATGTGGAGGTTACACCAATTGCCAAGTATGCCAAATTCACTTAACATTCTGGGACAAGGAAAATGACCATCAGGTGGGTTCATAGACCCAGTGAATCTTCTATAAGCTCACATCTGCCAGAACCCCACTTAATGCTTGTTCATCATATCCGACCATTCTAACAAGAGGGCCATGATGAGGCTTTGGGTCTGTAGATGTTAATGTCAACTCAGACTTTGTGTCCAGCAGGCCTGAAATGAGTGGACATTCCCTTTTCTCTTTTCCCCAGTAAAAAATTGCTCATGTAGATGGCCATAGTATCCTTTGGGGAACGATTGAGGAAATCACTACCATGTGAAGAACCTAGAGTTCTTTCTCCTAGGAATTGGCCTACCTCTTCAATCCATTCTAGGTTTGAAAACTAAATCAGATCCACAAACGGGGCAAGGGATTATGACTTTTCTAATAGACTATATTTTTAGAGCAATTTTGGGATCACAGCAAAATTTAACAAAAAATACAGAGACCTCCCACACACCCCCAATCCCCACACATATACAATCTCTCCCATTACAAACATCACACACTGGAGTGGTACATTGTTATAATCACTGAATCTACATTGACAAATTAATATCACCTAAAATCCATAGTTTACATTAGAGTTTATATTAGGGTGTCATACACTCTATAGGTTTTGATAAATGTGTAATGCTATGCATCCACTCTTCCTTTTCTTTTTTTTTTTTTTTTGAGATGGAATCTCATTCTGTCATCCAGGCTGTAGTGTAGTGGTGCGACCTCAGCTCACTGTAATTCCACCTCCCAGGTTCAAGTGATTTTCCTGCCTCAGCCCCGAGTAGCTGGGATTACAGGTGCATGCCACCTCGTCTGGCTAATTTTTGTATTTTAGCAGAGATAGGGTTTCCTCCATGTTGGTCAGGTCGATCTTGAACTCCTGACCTCAGGTAATTCACCCACTTCAGCTTTCCAAAGTTCTGGGATTACAGGTGTGAGCCACCATGCCCAGCCTGCATCCATTCTTAATTATAGTATCATATAGAGCAGTTTTATAGCCCTAAAAATCCTCTGTGATGTGCCTATTAATTTCTCCCTTCCCCCAACTCCTAGCAACCACTGATCTTTTTACTGTCTTTATAGTTCTCTCCTTTCCAGAATGTCAACTGTTTGTTGGAATCATACAGTATACTGCCTTTTCATTTAGTAATACATATTTATGGTATGGGATTACGACTTTTTATCAGAATGACATCCTCAGCCTGCCAGTCATCCTTTCTTGGTTTTTCTATAGGCACAAACTGAATAGTGCCCTAGTCAATTACCTCTTTGGACCCTTAGGGATGCTATGTTCTATTAAACATTTTCATAACTCTGGGAGTTATGTTTCCTTAACTTCCCCTCCAATCTTGCTGGTCATTGCAATAATTACAACAGTCTGGTTTCAGATGTTCAAGCACCTCCAGCTGGCCTCTATTGTTTCAGGGATCTCTCATGCCCATTGTTATCAGTGAGTCAAGTGCTGTAACAGGCTATCCCACCATCAACTTTGGCTTAGAGAGGAATCATGAATGAAATTTTCAGTGATCCTGGTGGACCTTAAGCCAGTGCATTTCTGATGCCTTTGGTAAAAAGATGTGTCGTCTGGGACCCCCATGAGCATGGTCACCTCAGGGGCCTTCTAGCCAAACAGGATATATTGATTCTAAGATCCTCATATCTGCAAGCTTTTTATTTCCTTCCTTTATCTTTTGCCATGAAAATTCTGTCACTTCAACTTTTTGTGATGTGAACTATTGCTTTTTCTTGTCTCCAGAGACCATCCTAGGAGTAAGTATACACCGTCCTACTGGAACCTTGTCAAGATGTTAAATCCTACGATTGAAGAGAACATTACCAAGTCAATAAACCTTCCACCATCTCATTTTTATTACAGGGCCCCCTGGTCAAGCTTCCTCAGAATACCATTCCAAATATACTCCCCTGGCTTTTTCTAATACATGTTGGTTAGTTCCTATAGCTTTTTTGAGAAATAGTCCCTTCCCTGACTTAATCAGGCTTAGAACATCCTCTGCTATATTATGGGTCTATGGATATTAATGCCAACTCAAACCTTGTGTACAACTTAACCTTAGTTATAGGCCTTGTGGACAGGAAGGAATGTGGTATGGGTCCTGGACAGGCATGTGTACCTCATTGAGGTGAGACCTATATAATGTCTTCCAGCATGAGATGACAGCTGCTAACTCTTAATGTGGATGGTTGGACCATGTCTTCAGGCTCAGAGACTTCAGAGGTACAGTTGACCCTTGAACAACGCATATTTTCACTATGTGGGTCCACTTACATGTCTTATAGATTTTCCTCGACAAAATACAATTCAAAAATACAGTATTGAGAGGATATGAAGCCCTCATATGTGAAGAACTGACTTTTTCTCTATGCAGGTTCCATGGAGCCTACTGCAGGATTTGAGTAGGGACAGATTTTGTATGTTTGGGGGTGTTAGCACCAATTACTCTAGTGATTAAGGGTCAACTGGAAGACAAAATCTTCTGAGACATTATGTAGATATCTTTATCCCTTCAGAGCTCTAGACTTTCTTAAACAAGTTGCTAATCTGACGTGACAGACCTTCCTTAGTTGGGCATTTAGTTATCTGTGAAATTCAGTCACTCTGAATATGATTTCCCAGGCTTAGACTTTGATTTTCTGTATTCTCCCACCAGAGTTTATAAGAGCTTCTTTGCAACCAAGAGGTCCTCCAGCTTTTACATCTGGAATTCTATTGCCTGTTACCTATCCTTAGCAACTCATCTTTCTATCGAATATCAGTGGCATTTAACAATAGCTATCCCAAGCCATTGTGCTGGTCATTACTATTTCTCTGGCAAGTTTCAAATGTATATTTCCCACTTACTGATGCAATCTCTTCCACAAGTACCACATCCCAATTCACCACAGGTGAAAACTTAACTGGACCATCACCTTGTTTTATGGGCCATTTGTGTTCCATCTATGACCGGTGATAAGGTCAGTGCCAACTACATGGTGGCAATCCAGCTCAAACATCCCATGTTAACACTATGCCGAGCTCTAGTTTCTCCATCCATTCCTGATACCAATTAATACAGGTTAGGTTTTCCAGAAGTAGGCACTGATACAGAGTTTAAGGTGAAAAACATTTATTAGAGATCAACATTTTTTTAAGGGAAAGGGGAGGAAGCAGTATTTGGCAGAGGAAAAAATCAAACTATGGTAATGTGGACAATACAGCAGTAAGCTTTGGAAAGAGTATTGCTTATAAGCATGTTCCTGATATGGGGTCTGTATTTGCTCAGTCACAAAATAAAGTCTATCCTAGAAAGGACATGGCCCCAGGTAAGGTGACTCTCTGTATCTGAGGCAGACCCTGAAGGATATGGCAGCTGGAGGCTATCCACTGACTGCTATTCCTACACACTTCCTTCACTGAAGCAGGATTTTCATTCTGACCACACCATCTTAAATCTTTTTTTAAGGCAGAATATACATGTCTTAGTTTGTTTTCTGCTGCTGTAACAGAATACCACAGACTGGGTCATCTATAAAGAAAAGAGATTTATCTGGCTAATAATTCTGAAGGTTGGGAAGTCCAAGATCAAGGGCCACATCTGGTGAGGTATTTTTTACTGTGTCATAACATGGCAGAAGGCACCGCATGCAAAGGATCATCCCTCGGTGAAAAGCAAAAGGATAAGCTCGAGAGACAGAGAAGAAGGAGGCTGAACTCACACAATAACCCCCTCCCAGCATAAGGGTGTTAAGCCATTTATGAAAGTGAAGCTCTAATAACCTAATCACCTCTTAAAGGTCCCACCTCTTAATATCATTACAATGATAATTAAATTTCAACTTGAGTTTTGTAGGAGACATTCAAACCAAAGCAATCAATAAATATTTCATATGGGTTTCAGTTTACTTTTGAAAGAAACCTTTAATAGGTTACAAGCCAATTATAGCTTACATAAATCCTGTAAAAGCATAACCTTTGAAATCTGCAAAGTTATAGCCCAAACTGAAAGATGAATAATTTTCCATAAACCTCATAAATATAAATAGAATTAAATTAGCATCATTCTCATTATCACTTTGAGACATAGTGCCATTTCCAGTCACTCCCCACCTGTTTGTAAATAAAAATACAATTTTTCATTAATTGAGAACAGTCTAGAGCACAAGATTTTCTCCCAGATTTTGTGCTCACTCTAAAGAAGCTTTGCAGTGATGCTGTCATCAATCAAAATGAGAGAGATTTACCTTTTAAGTGGGTTCAGCATAATGGCTTCTAGCAATTTCAGCCAGAATTTTTCTATGGGAACTGATTTACATTAATTTCTTATCTCTAATGCCTAAGAAGTCTGCTCAATATATTTCTATCTAGGAGAAAGAACCAGATCTGACTAGAAACCACACAAAGTTGCATAGACAAAAGGAACATTCTGCGAGAGGAGAAAAGAGGGAATGTGTGTCCTAAAGATTCATTTATTTGAAACAGATCTTCATATTCATGGCTTCAGTTTCTAAAACAACCTAGTCATTCAATGGACAATAACAGTGTTTCCCCAAAGTGTGATTTATGAATCATCTCCATCAGAATCATTTGTGGTTCTTAAGAAAATAAAGTGCTTATTTTTCTAGGGAACCAAAAATTTCTATGTTTATATTTTCAACAGGCTAGTTAGGTGATAATGGAGCACACAAAGTCTGAGAACCATAGATCAATAGTATGTTCACTGATCAGTCACAGAGTGTGTTGTTAAGCAATAGTGAAAGTTGATATATGCTGAGCTCTATGTGCCAGCCTCTGCTCTTGTAAGCTCTTCGTGTGTGTTATCTCATTTTATCTTCATTATAATTCCACAAGAGAGAAACTTGTTACTTTCATCTCACAGGTGATAAAACTTAGAGACACACTCGAGATTAGGAAATTTGGAGTTAAAACACAAGAAGTTTGACTGAAAGCTGTACACATTCTTAATCACTAAATTCTACTGTGAGCCTATGTCTGGTTCAGCCTGGGAGAAGCAAAACTCAAGTCCTTATGCAGGAAATTTAGACATCCTCTAGTTCAGAAGCTGAGCATCTTCTGAACTTTCACTGTTGATGGTGAAGTTCTAATTACTTCTGTGTTTTGTATATTGAAAATGATAATTTGAGATGGATGCAACACTCCAGATTACAAGTATTTGCCTTATTGAACCAAATATGTGTATGATATGCTCTAGAAATGATAAAGTACTCTAATTTTAAGAATTCTGAGTATTGGTGCCTTTGCAAAATATCATCTTATCACTTTTGAAGAGCTCCCTGGCCTGACTCTGACTTATAGTCAACTAATTGATATACCCATAAAATAATTAGCTCATTTCTTTTCTCTCTCATCTATATATATAAGAAATATTTAGTGCATTTCTTTTCTCTCTCATCTATATATTTTTTCCATGAATAAAATATATATAATATATAGATCATAGTATATATATTATGTATATATTTATATATAAAAGGAATAATAGTTATTGGCATATATTTATACATATTTAAAATAAATGCACAAATTACTTCTGTAAATAATAGAGAGAGAGATGAGAGAGAAAAGAACTAATTATTTCTTTGGGTATGATATATATATGGTATATATAGGGGGTATATATATATATATATATATATATATATATATATATATTACTGTCATACCATCATTGGCACAACTTTCTAAAATGCCGTTTAATTTTTTTCATGAGCTTATCAGTAGTGAAAACAAGGACAGTATTCATGTCAGAGTTTTATGAAAATACTCTCAGCTGTTTATTAAAAACAGAATATAATGAGACTTCAATTCCATCATCAGCTAAAAGCCACCAACCAGTATTCTTTTAAAAGTATTGTATAATTAAGAGTTATCTCATCTACACTACTTCAATAATCACGATGATGAGGATCCCAATCAGAAGGATATTATCACATGTCAGAGCTAATCTTCTAACTTTGTGGTTGTGTAAGACACTTTTATTGGCTTCTTAGTTCATTAGCATTTTATGAATTAAGAAGCCAATAAAAATGTCTTACACAGCCATGGTTAAATCTACTTGTTTCTGATTCTAATAAAAAATAAAATTTCTGTATCCTTTAAGCCTGTAAATCTTTTTAAAGAGCATTGATTTTAGAAAATTTCTTTTTAGAATGGTGTTTTATCCAACAAAACATAATTATTAATATCGTAAAGCTTCTGTGGAGACTTATAAGAATAGAATTCATTTGTTGCCAGTCTTTTTGGAGGGTTTTGTTCTTGTTTGCTTGCTTTTCAAGACAGAGTCTCACTGCACTCAGGCTGGAGTGCAGTGGCGTGATCTCGGCTCACTGCAACCTCAACCTCCTGGGTTCAAGTGATCCTCATGCCTCAACCTTCCAAGTAGCTGGGACTGCCGGTTCATACCACCATGCCCAGAACTAGAGAACTAACTTAACTTGACTTGAGCAAGCAGAGGAGGAAGAACATTCAAACTGGGTCAGGCATGGTGGCTCATGCCTGCAATCCCACTCCTTTGTGAGACTGAGGCAGGAGATAGCTGGAGCCCAGGAGTTTGAGACCAGCCTAGGCAGCATAGTGAGACCCTGTCTTTATATAAATTTAAAAATTAGCCAGGTCTGGTGGTATTTGCCTGTATCCCCAGCTACTCTGGAGGCTCAGGCAAGACGATCATTTGAGCCTGGCAGGTCAAGGCTACAGTGAGCCATGATTGTACCACTGTGAGACCCTGTCTCAAATTTTTAAAAAATAAAAAAAAACATTCAAACTTATCATGCACACCTAAAATGCCAGCTCTTTGGGGTTACTCATATGTGATTTTTCAATTAATTATCACCACAACAATTGGTAGAAGGCATTATAAACCCTATTATTATTCACCATTTACTTATGAGGAGAGTGAGATTCAATGGGTTAAGTTTTATGTCTAAGGTTACATAGTCAATAAGTGAGTCAAAATCCCAAGGCCTTTTCCCATGTACCATGTTGTCTCCAAAGAAAATACTAGTAGCATATTAATAAACCAATGTAATCTCATTTGCATGTAAAACTAGAATGGCAGTGCAACTCTTTAGCCCTAAGTATCGCACTTGCTCACAGCAACATTTTTAGAGTGTCAGTTATTAAGCCATGAGTTGATTTCAGATAATAACCACTCTGATTTATTGTTCAGCAACCTAGGTAGATTGCAGAAGCAATTGCGGTTTTTCTAACATAGGCAATGTTTTAGTTAAGACAGTTTCTCTCCAGTGATGTCATTAAAGTACCTCAGTGTTTAAGAATCATAGAACATTTGGTAACATAGCAATTGGTGAGAGTGGGAACTGTTGGGAGAATGGTATTTTGGATTGAGAATTTCCTTTCAAAAATGGAAAGTTGTAAATGAAAGCTAATCCTTTTAGTCTTGTTACTAATGTGAGACTTGCTCTACACCACTGACCTCTTCCTGATCCTAGACAATGCTAAAAGATCATGAATCAAAGTAGCAAAGTTAGAAGATACAACACTCACAGAAGGCAAAGTGGTATGGCAGTGAGACTTAGGAAACTACTTCTGTCGCTCTTTAGGCTTCTCTGGTTTTAGTTTTCTTCTTAACCCTCTCCCTCTGTTTGTTGTGTAAACACACAAACACAACAGGTAGGAAACCAACTCATTCCTCGTTTGTTTAAACCAATGAATACTCTGCCTCAGAAGCCAGAACAAGCAGCCTTATATAACGAGGTGTGTGTGTGTGTGTGTGTGTGTGTGTGTGTGTGTGTGTGTGTGTGTGTGTGTGTGTGTGTGTGCTATTCTGGGACAGAGGAAGGGGCAGGTAGAAATCCTGAGGAGCTATGGTAGGAAGACAGAGTTGCTACCTCCCTTTCAAGCTACGTCGAGGAGAGGGGGTGGGGACTAT
>PVKP010031934.1:0-26475 GCA_004027715.1 Plecturocebus donacophilus | reverse complement strand
CCTCGCCTCGCAGCAACCTCTGTGGACTCCTCTCCTACCCAGATCCCGGAGGCCTTTGTAGGCCCGAAAGCTCAGGCCCTCGACTCAGGCTCTCCAGTCCCACGCAACTCATGCCTCATGCTGGCCTCTCTGAGCTCGGTTCCTCCCCTCCCAGGGTGTCTTCAGGCCCCAGACGTCTTCTAGGTGACTTCTGCTGGCCCGGCTCTGGCCTCCTTCCGCTGGCCTCGGCAGGCCCAGGCAGTGGGTCTTGAAGACGGCCTCTCCAGGCCAAGCTCCTGCCCTCCTGGCTGCACCCTCCATGGGTGCAAAAAGTCCTCATGTGGGCCCCTGCACTGCCAGCTCCTGCTTCTGAATGGCCCCCAGGGGCCCAACTTCTGCCTCCTATCGGCCTCTCTGGGAGACGAAGACTCGGCCTCCCTCCTGGTGGCCTCTCCTGGCCCGGCTCCTCCTCCTGGCCACATCTACAGGCCCACATCCTGCCTCCCCACAACCTCTTTTGGCCTGGCTCCTGCCCTGCTCCCGTCGGCCTTTCCTCGGTCGGCCTGAAGCTTCCTCAAGTGGGGTTTTCCAGGCCTCCATATTTTGTGTGACTCTCATGTTTATGCACATAATACATTTGTATGCCTTTCTCCCCACTTTATCTATTGTCAGTTCATTTCAGCGGACTGAATTATAGAATCTTCTATAATTGATTATTATTAAAAGTGACTACCCTCCAACTTTTCTGTTATCAGTACTTTTGAATCTGAGTCATTTACAGCCACCTCACTAAAATGATTACCATTGGCAATTTTCTCTTTATATGTGTAAAAAAAAATTGAAATTTCTGTCAGCAGGAAGGAAGTTACCTCTGAGAATGGATATTTTAGACCTAAGGCAATGTTTCATGAATTTTATTTGAAAACAAGTAAAAACCAAGCAAAAGAGCACTCCAAGTGTTGAGGTATCAGGCATTTAAGTTAGAAGGATTATTTTTGAGAATACTGAGTTGTGCAGTGGATTGTATTCATGAAATATGAATCTATCACCTGCCACTTGTGAGTCACATTCCACTTGGGTGGGAAATGTATACAGTATGTTTCACTAGCTGTTGTATTTTAAAGGGTGTATGTAAAACATATTGGAGATCTGCATCCAAATCCCTGAAACTAATACCATCCTCCTAATGGGTATTTTCTAAAATATCGGTATGAATTTATTTTATTCCATATATGCTCATACTGGTTTTTTTTAGCCCAATGGGTTAATGAGCAGCATACTAATTAGGAGTCATTGGAAAGACTGGATCTGAACAGTCATTGCTAAGTTCCCCACCCACGCTCACCGTATATTACCATTAGATTATGCACATTTTCAAGTCCACCACTCAGACTTCTGCACATGTATTCATAAAAATAGTTTTCCTCTTTTCCATTGATCTTTATACTGAAGCTTCCTATGTCACATAAAAGTTATATCAAATAAATTTGAATGCTTTACTCTTGTCTCTCTGCCTTTTGCTATGGGGGGGAGGGTCTCAGCTATGAAACTTGTGATGGGTAAGAAAAGGAATCTTTCCTCCCCTGTGGGACTCAGACTTACTCTGTCTTAGTGTTCTGTCATCCTTAACATGCAGGTCCCCATCTCGTGGTTTAAGATGACTAATGATGGGACTCAGAAAACAACATCCCAAAATGAAGCCCTCAGAAGCAGCCTCAAAAGCCTCAAAAGTTTTTTCTCTGACATTCTCCTGCCCTCCCATTCTCTTTCAGTCCCATTCTCTCCAAGACTACCCATAAAAACTAGAATCCTTCTTTCCCAAGGCAGATTACTGAAACTAGAACTGCTTTTCCCCCAAACCAGCCATGAAACCCAATAATATTGCTTTAATTTCTGCTCTACCTTGCAGTGTAAAAACTGTCCACAAAGAAATGATCTAATCTACCTTATCTGACTGTAGGTCATAAGACCACTGTTCCAGAGAGGGTCCAGCCCCACACCCACAAGGAATAAATGCACGCTGAGAGAGGCTGAGAACATTCTGGACAAGCAGTCCTTCTTGGGCTTCCCCACTCAGTCTATTAGTATTGGATCATACCTTTTTGTCCAATGATATTTCTACTCAGCTGTCCATAGTTTGTTTAGTCTAAGCATAAAATAGACGATTTCCCCTGCATCTTTGGCTTTTCCTTCTAAAGACTCCTGTGTGTACATGTTAAATAAACTCATATGCCATTCTGTGAGTTTATTTTTCAGTGAACCCTCAGCAAGCAAAGGGGAACTTTTCTCGTCTCTGACACTATTTCAGTTCCTTCTACCACATGCAAATTCCACTGAACAGAAAAAGAGAAAAGGAATATGTATATATATTCTTTTTCACCGTATATAAACACAGATATATATGATCTGGGAAGGAATCAGGGAAGTGTTGGGTAGAGGAGAGTGTGGTCCCTGGCTGGGGCTCTGCCTAGGGCCTGCGCCCACGGACCTAGGCGAGGACAGGCATTTCTGTTTTCCTGCCCAAATGTTGCACTTCCCAAGACCACCCTGGCCTGCCATACCCCCATCCTGTGCCTGTAAAAAACCCCGAGATCCTAGCAGGCACACACACAAGCAGCTGGATGTCGAGGAACACGCTGGTGGAAGAAGACAAGGGGCTGGACATCACATAAGATCACGCAGACAGGCACAAGCAAATCAGAAGGCCATCAACCGGTGACTGGAAGAACAATGTGGAGTTTGACTGGGGCGGTTGGAGGAGACCCCAGCCTCTGAGCAGCCTGACTCCAGGGGAAAACCACCTTCCCACTCCATCTTCCTTCTGGCTCCCCCATCTGGTGAGAGCCACTTCCACACACTAAAACCTTGCACTTTTCTCCAAGCCCACGTGTCCTTCCATCCTTCCAGTAAACCAAGGGAAGAAAACCCGGGATTCAGAAAACCCTCTGTCCTTGCAATAAGGCAGGGAGTCTCATCGAGCTGACTAATACAAGCTGCCGACGGATGGCTAAACTAAAAGAGCGCCCAGTGACACATGCCCACTGGGGCTTCGGGAGCTGTGAACACTCAACCCTAGATGCTGACGTGGCATTGGATCCCCACAACCTGCCTATCTGCATATTCCTCCTAGAGGTTTGAGCAGCGGGGCATCAAAGAAGCCAGCCACACCACCAGCACACACCCTGTGAGGGGGACAAGGGAACTTCCCCATTTCATATACACACGCACACACACACAGTTCATCCATGTAACCAGTATACAAGTCATTCCTATAACCAAAAACCATTTGTACCCCAAAAGTTATTGAAATACATAGTTATCCAAAAAAGACAAGATGACACACAAAAGCAAAAACATATTTTAAAATTTTATTTTAAAAGTTATAATTTCATTTTTAAAAGTTAAAATTTCATTTAAAAGTTATAAATTTACTTAATAATAATTAATAATATGGGTAGTCTGTTACATAGTGAGAGCCAGTTGTAACAAATGGCTTTTTATAAGATTTTTCAGTTTATCAAATAAAATCAAATATATTTACCCAATTAGTTTTCACAAAAACCCTTAAAGTCTAGAGGTGTGTGTTGCTGTGATCAATCTCAATCTCAGTTTCTAAATGAGTCCTGGGGGTTCACAGAAGTTAAGCCACCTAATCCTAGAGAAAAGATATACATATATGTATGTATATGTAGATATATATATATATATATATGTATGTATATGTAGATATATATATACACACACACACATATATACATTGAAGGGGCCACACGACTCTTCTGTGATGTCTATAATCCTCAGAGTAAACATACTGTAAGCGGCTCCAGGTGCTGTGCCCCGAGCACTCGCGGGACCCCAAAGTGCCAGCCGACGAGGTATGCGGGTGCCCCCTTGTACGTGATGTCTTTGAGCTCACAGGTGACTTCTGCCGCCTGCCCAAGTGCCAGTGCAATCGCCATTACTGCTGGGAGAAGCTGCGGCGTGCAGAAGTGGACTTGGAGCGTGTGCGTGTGTGGTACAAGCTGGACGAGCTGTTTGAGCAGGAGCCCAATGTGCGCACAGCCACCACAAACCGCGCGGGATAGCTGGCCCTGATGCTGCACCAGACGACCCAGCAGGACCCCCTCACCACCGACCTGCGCTCCAGTGCCGACCGCCGAGTCTCCTGGCCCGGACCCCTCATACGCTGCATTCCAGATGGGGGAGCCGCCTCCACTCATCTGTTTCTCTGGTTCTCCCTGTGCCCATCCACGGGTTGACCGCCCGTCTGCCTTTATCAGACGGTTTTTCCCTGTCTCCATGATCAGTGCCTGGTGGGGCTGCGGAGTCTACTCATCCTTGCCTCCCCTCCCTGGGTTTTGTTAATAAAATTTTGAAGAAAAAAAAAAAAATTAGCCGGGCGTGGTGGCACGCGCCTGTGGTCCCAGCTACTCGGGCGGCTGAGGCAGAAGAATCGCTTGAACCCAGGAGGCGGAGGTTGCAGTGAGCCGAGCTTGCGCGACTGCACTCCAGCCTGGTGACAGAGCAAGACTCCGTCTCAGAAAAAAAAGAAAGAACTTCTTTCAATATATTTTGCAAGGCAGGTCTACCGGGAACACATTTCCTCCATTTTTCTTTATCGGAGAGTCTTCTTTTCACTTCTATTTTTGAACAAAAATTTCACTAGATACACATTTCTATGTTGGTGATTATTTTCTTTCAATACTTTTAAGTTTCACTCTGCTGTCTTCTGGTTTTCATGGTTTCGAAGGTAAGTTTGATGTAATTTTTATCTGTGTTCCTAAACATATTATCCTAAATGGAATCTTGGAAGAGAACATGAATATTAGGGAAATATGAAGAAAATCTGAATAATTATGGTTTAAGTTAATAAAATGCATCAATATTAATTAATTCTGGCAAATGTAGCATTCCCATGTAAGATGTTAATAATAAACTGGGTGGAAGGTGTATAATTTCTATTTCTCTGTAATAGCTTCAAAAATTTCTTTAAATCTAAAACTATATAAAATATTTGACAAGTTATTTTTTATTAATTGACCATAAACATATGGATATATTTTTTCCAACAGAAAAAAAAAAATAAAGTTATTCAATGAAGATAATTTTCACCGAAGTATGGACAGGGATAAGAGACCCAGGACTAGCAGTGACTAACAGCTGGTATGCCTGCAGGGGACAGAGTAGCCAGAATACAGGGAGAGCTGTAGCTCTGGAAGCAAAGCTACCCAAAGGGAGTAATACTAAAGGATGAAGGAAGTATCTTTTGCCTCAACTATGGCCTGGTATTGAGGAAGTGGGAGATCATTTACCCCAGTGTCTCTCTCCTGCCCTCAGGACAATGACTTCTCCTCTTCTTCAATTCCATCTGAAGGCCGGAAGGTAGGGAGCCCAGGTGATCAAGCTCAAGGAGGTCCTCATGAAGAGAGTGGAAAATGAATCTGAAGAACAACTGACTCAAAACTTCAAGGAAAGAGGGAAACATATTTGAATATTTAAATCTATTAGTAAAAGGTCATGGGAAAACATTTATAAAAAAATTAAACATCTAATCCAGATATAAAATGAATAATGCATTTACTGTTGAATAAGGAGTGAGTTGTTGAGGCATTTTAGTTAGACCTCTAGCATAGGTAGTTTTTTGTTCATGAATGTAGATAGGGATTGAGGAACTTGCTATCTTTTAAAGATATTTTAAATGATAATCATATTCTGTAAGGGAGGCATAAAAATAAGCAGCTTTTGATATTGTTGGTGGGAATGTAGTTTAATAGCATCAGTCCCCAGCCTTTTTGGCACCAGAAACCAGTTTTGTGGAAGACATTTTTTCATGAACAGGGTGGCACTAGGGGGATGGTTTCAGGATGAAACTGCTCCACCTCAGATCATCAGGCATTAGATTCTCAAAGGGAGCAGGCTGCCTAAATCCCTCTCATGCACGGTTTACAATAAGGTTCGCACTCCTATGAGAACCTAATGCCCTCTCTGATCTGACTGGTGGTGGAGCTAAGGCAGTAATGCTCACTGGCTGGCTGCTCACATCCTGCTGTGCAGCTGGGTTCCTAACAGGCCATGGATCAGTACGGGTCTGTGACCTGGGAATTGGGGATTCCTGTTTCATAGAACTTTTTAAAAAATAATTTTCAACATTGTAACAAAAATTTTAACGTGTCTAGACCTGTATTCTGAAAGTTAATGGATAGGAATTTATTCCAAGAAAATTGCCAAAAGATTGCATATGGTTCATATCAAGATTGTATATATGAAAATATTCTCTCATGGTTGCACAACTTGGAAGCAACTTAGATACCATAATCATTTAAAGAAATAAGTTGTAGTACATCTATAGAATATTATGCTGTGAGATTGCTTTTTTAAAACCACTGATATGCACTATACATTTTTAATTGAAAATAATTATGAATTACTGTAGAAGATAATGTACAGCCCAACATTTGTTAGAAAAATTCCTGCATGTACATAAACCAAAAAAAAAAAAAGAAAAAAAATGATGAGAAAAATAGTTTGCTAGTAATTATCTCTGAGTGGTGAGATAATTCATAATTCTTACTTTCTTATTTATACAACACTCTTTAAAAAAATCAAGTTGATTGTATTATAATTAATCTACTTTAGGTGTATACTTAAATGAGCTCCAACTAGTGTGTACTATTGTGTATCCACCATAACAATTGAGATATAGGACATTTCCATCATCTCAGTAAAGTTTCTATGTGGCTTTGGTAGGCAATTCCCTCTCCTCACCCCTGGAAACTCCTGATCAGATTTCTGTTCCTACAGTTTGCCTTTTTTTGAATGATACATAAATGGAATCATAGAGTATATTGCCTTTTGCATTTGGTTTCTTTTACTTTGTATAATGCGTTTTTTTTTGAGATTCACTTACATTTTTGTATGTATAAGTAGCAGATCCTCTTTTATTGCTGAGTAGTATTCCACTGTACAGCTGTGTCACAATTTGTTTATCCATTTACTAGTGGATGGACATTTGGGGTTATTATGAATAAAGCTACTATGAATACTCATGTATAGGTTTCTGCATAAGCAAATGATTTCATTTCTCTTGGGTAAATACTTAACAGCAGAAGGTCTGGATCACATGGTAAGTATAGATTTAATTTTACTTACCAAACTGTTGAGTTCTTTTCAAGGAAAACGGTACCATTTTGCACTCCCATCATTAATAGATGAGTGTTACAGTTTATTTCTATGATGCAATAAAATATATTTCATTTGAAAACTTTGGAATCTCAGGTTAAGAATAAACATATAAAAGCCATTAGTATGTGTAGTTTTGATATGCTAAAATAAAATAATAGCTCTATAAGTTATTAAGACAGTATCAGGCATATTTTACATTTTAAATGAATAATAATTGTTATACTAGTAATTTCTACTCACCAATCTGTAATAGCTTATGTCTGATACTCAATTCATATTAAGGAAACACTTTGAAATGTATCTTCTTGTAGATACGGAACGTCATAAGCAGCTTTTCTCCGGTGTCTGTTTCCTTACTCGGGGTGTAGCGTCTTTCTGCTCACACGACTCCTCAGTTGGATTTCTGTCTCCCCAGCGCTGTTTCCTTCGGCACCACGGAGCAGAGCTGACGCTCAGGAACACTTTCCTCTCACCAGCGGTTCTCTTCTTTCCTAAACTGCTGCTGTAACAATCCTCACTGTCTTATTGCCATCTGCTTTGCTTCCATTTTCAATTTCAAATTATTTTGTTCTTTTGTTAATCAGTTCTCACGGAAGTGATACAAAATTCTTGAAGACCAAAAATGGATTTGTACACTAGGATGCTATGTGGATGAAATTGCAGTTAAATATTATTCTACTTTCTTATGGCTTACTAGGGTGTATTTCAATTTCAAAGGAGGAAGATGTAGATAAATTGTTCAAGACTGATTTGTTTTATTCTCATTACTTTATTTGAGGAATTTGATTTCCTCTTTATACTGTTGTCACAAAATTAATTGTTGATTTGTTTATCTTATATTTTATAAAAAGGCATGCTGAGTTGTTTTTTTTTTTAAAGAACTATGTCCCATTTCAACTTGAAATGGTTTGAACTCTCAGATCTGTGGCTTATTCTATCATTTGCTAAATATTGCTTTGAAATTAATCATGATCATCTCAAGGCGACTTTGAAAGGTCATCCCATCCATACCTCTGCCTCCAGTCAGTGGGTCACTTCTAATTATTGGGGGCAATGTGGCAACAATAATTTTTAGGGACAGATAAAACCATCACATATAACCTATAATTTGTCCTGTAATTATCAAATGAGCTCTAGTTGTATAAATTACTTTTACTGAGTTCAGTATACATTTTATTAATGCTGTTCCCTTCTATTGCATAGAATGCATATGGCTAACCTATTAAGTAAAATCACTTATAGATGTGAATTTTTTATGACTTTTTAAATGTTAATATATGGCTGTTAAATGTTAAAGTGGTAAATAGCTTCTAGGAGTTCCTATGTACTAAATTTCATTTTGCAGCCCTCAGCATTTAAAGAAAGAACTCATATTTGTCAAGCTAAGATTTTTATAAACTTGCTGCTTTTAATATATAATTGTATAAAAGAAATTAGGGTAATTAGAAAATATATCAATGAATTTTAAAATTGCCACTGCCACAAAACATCAAGCATCCTCTTGCTGGTAGATTATGGAAGAAAAATATTATGAAATATAAGAATTCTGAATTTTAGCTATTGCTCCAAACTAAAAATATAGCTTTCTAGGTCATTGTGCCAGATCTATGTTCATCTGTATAAGGCTGCTTACAATCCTATTTACATTAAATATTTTTTGTCGATAAGTACATGAATTTTTTTCTGAGTACTCTTGCTCCTACCACTGTCTATATCGTTCATGACACAACAGTGTAATCATAGAATGAACAAAATTGGAGCTGAGAACAATTTTTTTATTAAATCTCATGGTCTTCATTGAAGCGTTGTTAATATATTTAACTGTAAATGCTTCTTAAAAATACAGATGTCTGACCAACACTGAGAAACCCCATCTCTACCAAAAATACAAAATTAGCCAGGTATGGTGGTACATGCCTTTAATCCCAGCTACTTGGAAGGCTGAGGCAGGAGAATCACTTTAACCCAGGAGGCGGAGGTTGAGGTGAGCCAAGATTGTGCCATTGCACTCCAGCCTGGGCAACACGAGCGAAACTCTGTCTCAAAAAAAAAATTATATATATATATATATATATATATACATACACACACATGTGTATCCCAACTATTGATTTTTATTCTTGAGAGCTGAGGCCTAGGTATGTGTATTTTTTAAGTAACCCAAACAATCTTCATATATCTCCTCCATTAAGCATCTTTTTATCTTTCTAATTTATAATTTATAAATAGGAAAACCATTACTCAAATTTTAAAGGATTTACTCAATGTTAGAGAGCTACTGAGAAATATAATTAACATCAAATGTATTTTGACTCCCATGATATAAAGGGAAGGTTGAACAACCTCCAATCAAGGCCATATTAACAGGGTAGCAGGACAAAGAGCATCAGCTTTTTCTCCATGCATGGCTTTTTCCGGGCAGTGATGGTAATGCATAGAACAGGCAAGATAACACTGAAGTGTAATTACATAATTTATTACTCCATTTCTTTGCTATAGTGCCATAACATACCACCTACTGGTGACTTAACAGTAATTTATTGGCTCACAGTTCTAGAGGCTAGGAATCTGAGATCAACATCTCATTGCTCTTGGTTCCTTTTGATGACTGTAAATGAGAGTCTGTTTCATGCCTCTCATATCTTATGGTAGTTTACTGACAATCGTCAGTGTTCTTTGGCTTGTAGGTGCTTCACCCTGATTTCTGCCTTCATGTTCACAGAGACTGTGTGCATGTCTGCCTCTGTGTCCAGTTTCTTCTATTTATGAGGACACCAGTTATGTTGATGTTGGGCCTACACTAATGACCTCAGTTATCTTGATTACATCCTTATTTCCAAAGGTTACATTCTGAGATGTGGAAGGTTGAGGCTTCAACATATTTTGCAGGGGAGACAACTCAATTCATAACAATTTTCTACACACAGGCCATGGGAGAACTAGCAGTTTAGCAGACCCAGAAACTCTCCTAAATATAGCTTCCCCCTTTGTAGCACATTCAAATTCTTTGTCTTCATGACATCATCCAACCTCCAAGGCATGTAACCTCCCAAACTTCAGCCTAGTTCTTCCTCAAAAGAGAGACTATTTAAAATCCTGTAGCCTGTCTTCTAATTATCCTGTTTTATTATTAAAGTCATGCATCTCTTAGCAAGGAGATACATTCTAAAAAATGTGTCACTGGGTGATTGTCACTGTGTGGACATCATAGAACCAGAGTATACTTGCCCAAACCTAGATAGAATAGCTTACTACACACCTAGACTATAAGGTACAGCCTATGGCCTCTGCACTAAAAACCTGTACAGAATATTACTGCATTGAATCCTGTAACACAATGGTAAATATTTGTGTATCTAAATATATTTGTATGTCTAAATATATATAAACATAGAAGAGGCATACTAAAAATGTGGTATTATAAACTTACTGGATCACTATTGTATTGCAGTCTGTTGTTGACCAAAATGTCATTATGCAATGCATAACTATATTAATACTATTTAGGTTATCTGAGTCATCTACTCTATTATAATTTTATAGTGTTTATAGTATACAGCATAACTTTTTAGAATACATATAGATAGTAAAATGGTTGCTACAGTGAAGCAAATTAACATATCATTTCACATACTTCCCCATTTTTTTTTTTTTTGGCAAAGGAAGTTATAATCTACTTTTTTTTCTTTTTAGCATGAATCTCATGTATGATACAATTGTATTACTTATAGTCCTCATGTTATTATTTATATCTCGAGATTTGTTCATCCTACCTATCTGCTATTTGGTATCCTTTGGATTACAGCTCCCAATTTTCTCCCCACCTCCCCACTGCCCCCAGTAACTCTAGTAACTACTCTTCTGTTCTCCCTCTGTCTCTATAGATTATATTTGGATATTTTTGGTTTTTAGATTCTGTATATAAGTAACATCATGCAATGCAGTCAGTCCTCCCTGCCTGGAGGTTTTGAATCCATGGATTCAACCAAATATGGATTGAAATATTTTTTTAAAAAAGAAAAATAATACAGTAATACAAATAAAAAATCACACAATAACACTATTTACATAGTATTTATATTTTCCTCTAAGTAATCTAGAGATGGTTTAAAGCAAATAAGAGGATGTGCCGGTGTTACATGAAACATGCCACTTTAGATAAGAGACTTGAGTATCCACAGGTTTTGTTATTTATAAGGAGTCCTGGAACCAGTTCCCTGCAGATACCAAGGAATGCAAAAAACAGCCATATTTTTCTTTCTGTGTTTGGTTTATTTCACTTAGCATAATGTCCTTCATGTTCACGTATGTTGTGGCACATGGCAAGATCTTGTCCTTTTTAGGGCTGAATAATATTCTATTGTATGTATGTAGCACAGTCTCTTTATCCGTGCATCTGTTGACAGACACTTGGTTATCTCCATATTCTGCCTCTATGTGAACACACTGCAGTAGACATGGGAGTAAACGTGTTTTCTGCGGCAGTGATTTCCTTTTCTCTGTGTGAAATGCCGGAAGAGGGATTGCTGGATTGTATGGTAGTTCCGTTTTTAATTTCACTAGAAGCATTCACACTTTTAATAATGGCTGTACCAATCTATATTCCCACAGTTTACCTGGGTTCCCTGTTCTTCACATTCTCACCAACATGATATGTCCTTCTGAAGTTCAATTGCATATCTTTTCATTCCACAATATTTTTTATGTTATTGTATTTTATTGAATTTTATATGCTTATAATTTTTCTCTATTTTCATTAAAATAGTTTCTGTCTCTTGTAGCAAAACTAATATACTTCATCATATTGTGACTTTCTTGAAGTAATATTTATATTTGTCATTATTTCATGACTAGAAATTTTCTTACTGTCTTTAATGGAAAATAAAACTTCATGCCTTCTACCAATTTAATCGTACCCAAAGAAGTCCAGAAAGTTTAAATTTGCTGACAATTTCATCAGGCTATTTTATGACCTTTTTCTATTTCTACTTCCAATCTAACATGTGAATTTATTACTGTTTATAAATGTGGAAATTGGCACGCGGCCAAGCCATGCTTGTCCCCAGGTCTCCAAGGTTAAGCAATTCCGACTTACTGGAATTCCCATAGCCTGTTGTTTTAAGTGGGGCGGTGGGGAGTCACTGGACTTTCCTTATTTTGGTTTTACATTAAAAAGAGGGCGGTGGCGAAGATGTTGTGGGTGACTTCCTAGCTGTGTAAGTTGCTCCTGGGCTGTGATGTTAATTTCTGAAGTGGGCGACTCCAAAAACTTAACAAGAATCTAACCAGGTACCCATTATACAATCTGCATTTGTCTGGACTGTCCCTTGAGCTGTTTTCCAGAGCTGTCTTCATCTCAGGTAACGGAGGCCTTGGAAGGAGACCCTGCATCAGGTCACCCAGTAGAGATCAGCAATCCTTGGCTCGCTGAGGAGGTTTGGATTTGCCTCAAAGGGCACTAGAAAAGTTGAACAGAGACATCCTGAGGAAGCTGCCCGAATTGCCTGTCTACTCTCGTTCTGCATCTTACGAAGGACCAGACAAATCAAATTGGTGGTTTTGGTTTCCGCCAGCTCTGGATGCCTTTGACATTATGAACAAAGAGGATTCCACCGCAGTCATGAGCAGCGACTCGGCCACCGGGTCGTCGGCCAAAGTTCCCGAGGGCGTGGCGGGCGTGCCCAACGGAGCAGCGCTGCTGGCGCTGATGGAGCGCACCGGCTACAGCATGGTGCCGGAGGACCGGCAGCGCAAGTATGGCGGCCCACTGCCCAGATGGGAGGGCCCACACCCCCAGCGCGGCTGCAAGGTCTTTGTGGGCAAGATCCCGGGTGACGTAGATGAGGACGAGCTGGTGCCCGTGTTCAAGACCGTGGGCCGCATCTACGAGCTGCGCCTCATGATGGACTTCGACGGCAAGGACCTCGGCCATGCCTTTGTCATTCACTGCCACAAGCACGAGGCCAAGCGCGCCACGCGCGAGCTCAACAACGGCGGGATCCGCCCGGGCCGCCTGCTGGGCGTGTGCTGCAGCGTGGACAACTGCTGCCTCTTCATCCGCGGCATCCCCAAGATGAAGCGCGAGGAGATCTTGGAGGAAATCGCCAAGGTCACCAAGGGCGTGTTGGACGTGATCGTCCACGCCAGTGCGGCCGACAAGATGAAGAACCGCGACTTCGCCTTCGTGGAGTACGAGAGCCACCGCGCGGCCGCCATGGCGCGCCGCAAGCTCATGCCCGGCCGCATCCAGCTGTGGAGCCACCAGATCGCCGTGGACTGGCCGAGCCCGAGATAGACGTGGACAAGGACGTGATGCAGACCACGAAGATCCTCTACGTGCGCAACCTCATGATCGACACTACCGAGGACACCATCAAGAAGAGCTTCGGCCAGTTCAACCCCGGCTGTGTGTAGCGCGTCAAGGAGATCCGCGACTGCGCCTTCGCGCACTTCACCAGCCCCGAGGACGCCGTGCACGCCGTGAACAACCTCAACGGCACCGAGCTGGAGGGCTTGTGCCTGGAGGTCAGGCTAGCCAAGCCCGTGGACAAGGAGCAGTACTCGCGCTACCAGAAGGCGGCCAGGGGCGGTAGCGCGGCCGAGGCGGCCCAGCAGCCCAGCTAGGTGTACTCCTGTGACCCCTACATGCTGGCCTGCTACGGCTACCCCTACAACGCCCTCATCGGGCCCAACGGGGACTACTTCGTGGAAGTAAGCAGCGTAAGAGGCCGAGGGCGAGGAACAGCTGGCACCAGGGCCCAGGGGTTCCTACCTCGGAGGATATTCTGCTGGCCGTGGTATATATAGCGGATATCATGAAGGGAAAGGAAAGCAGCAAGAAAAAGGGGATGAACTTGTGCCGAGTTTGGAAATCTCTATGGTCAATCCAGTTGCCGTTAAACCTGGTGCAGTAGCCATCCCTGCCACTGGGGCTCAGTATTCCATGTTTCCAGCAGCTCCAGCCCCTGAAATGATTGAAGATGGCAAAATCCACCAGTGGAGCACATGATCAGCCCCGTTGCCGCGCAGCCAGACCCAGCCAGTGCTGCTGCTGCGCGGCTGCCACAGCCACATCATTCCCGCTGTGTCGACGCCACACCTTTCCAGGGCCGCCCAATAACTCCAGTATACACGGTGGCTCCAAACGTTCAGAGAATTCCCACCGCCGGGATCTACGGGGCCAGTTACGTGCCGTTTGCTGCCCCGGCCACAGCCACTGGAGCCACTGGAGCCACACTGCAGAAGAAGGCGGCAGCTGCGGCCGCCGTGTACGGAGGATATGCAGGCTGCATACCTCAGGCCTTCCCCGCTGCTGCCATTCAGGTCCGCATTCCTGACGCCTACCAGACATACTGAGGCTGGGGACCAGAGTGAAGACAGACCACACGAACGCCACTGAAGGAACGCTTGACTATTTATGAAGAAGGAATGTGTTGGATTCGCACATGCAACCTGAAAGTGAAGAGTGTTCAGATGTATTCCTGAAATATTTTATACACATGAAGTTTTCACTCATTTTTTAAGACTATTTTCAACTTAGCAGGCTTGTGCTCACACATTTCCAAAAGACTCGCCTGGCTCATGGATTCATAGCATCTTTTAAAAATTTGTATGCTGTACTACATTTGTATACAGGTTTGTTTTTGTTGTTTTAAGGATATATTTTCAGTATGAAGGTTATTTTCTTAACTTCTGCACTCCAGAGATTTCTATTTTGTAGTACCTTCAATAATATATCAACTATATGTTGAAAATGCCCACTTGAGCAGCTAGGGAACTATTTTGAAAAATAGATTCAATATTTAAAGATACAAACAGTAGTGCTTAAAAATACATAAAACATTATTTTAAAGGTTATACTGGAAAGTGCAATTTTAAAATGAGGAAAACCTCTGTTTCTGCTGGCATTAAGGGTTGATGGTGTCACCATGTGTCATCCATGGCAGTACTATTTTTTAAAAGAAATTAATCTCTCCTTAAGCCAGCATTGAAAAGACTTACCACACTCCTGAGTCCAAACACTGGAACGCTGTCCTCTGCCACCATGTGGCTCATTCTCCGTGTGCCTTAGCCTTGAACATGCCCCCGAGACCCCCACCTCTCATCTTATCCCCTCCTCCCCAAATTCCTAGTTCCATAGCAATGTCTGCCAAGTCTAGGACTGATGAATAGCTCTGATAGAAGAGCTGGTGGCTTTTATACTTCTTCCTGGGTTTTTGTTGTGGTTTGTTGTTTCGTCGTATGTTTTTTGTTTGTTTGTTTTGGTTTGGTTGGGAAAGTATTATCTTCTATGTGTGCTATTTTCAGTAGCAGGGTAAGCACAAGGTTTTAATCAGGTTGCATAAGACACCTTTGCATAGCTATTTAATTGCCCATTATAAAACTTTAATGTCATTTCTAATGCTTTTATTCGTTTTTGAAGTATGAGTTTGTAGGGACAAAGAATGTATGTGATTGTAGACAAGACCCCCCAGAGACTCTTGTCAGCAGAAAGTGATGCTTCTAGTTGTCTTATCAAGTTTCATGCAGAAATGTCCGTGGTCCTCAAGGATGCTGGAAACATTATGTTTATTAAATGGGCTTCTCTTCCCTTGCCGTGCACTTGCTGGGCAAACTGAATTGGGGTGTACACATCCAGGAGGAGGAAGAGAGACCTGGAGAAGTTTAAAGGTAGTTTGTAAATATCTTTTAATGCTTGTTTTTAGTTCTTTTATGTTGCAGAAGTTTATGATATGTAGTTTAATGCAAAATGAAACCATTTTATTTCGCTGTTATTTAAAGGGTTTGTTTTATTAGGAAAAAAATGTGGAAATTGTGTCCATTCTAATATTCTTGTTAGACTATTTGTGAGGTTTGTAAGTCATGTGAAAAGTACCTTTTTGATTCAAAAAGGGGCTTGACCCAAATAACGACACCTTAGGCTTAATATTTGCATTTAATACTTAACTTGTATATTATACAATTCATACCTTTACATTTTTAATATTATGAAATTTTCATCAAAATAGCATTTCTACTCTATTCTTCTCATAAGTAAGATGAATTTAAACACATAAACTGTAAGTTTTAAGCTGTTAAAGGTCTCCCATGGGTTTCATTTCTTACTGTGATTATTCAGTGACTTCTTGGGGGTTAGGTAAGGCTAATTTTACGATTTATGCTTGTAAGCATATTAGGTGAGGCCAATTTTACCATTTATGCTTACAAGCATGAAAGTTTTCCTGCTCTTCAGTAAGTCAACTCAGAGTCATGGTCTATAAGGCAGGGAACTTAGATGAATAGTTTTGACCCTTCTATGCCCCATGGCTTTTAATTAATTGATTTGATTTATGTATTCACCTGACACTGTTGATTATAATTCTAGAGAAATAATGACAAAGACAAAACTTATTTTCAATGCCTGAGACACACACTGCTCTTTTTTCTCCTACCCTTTAGTATCTAAATAATCTACCCTATTTCTTCAGCCATAACGCTCTCTTAACCTTCTCCCATATGTTCCATCAGAGCTGTTAGGCACTTTTATATTGAAACCATTTACCAAAACGCATATTGCAAACTGTTTAGAATTAAAAGCTTACATTTAGAAATTTTATTGAACATTCTATTCAAGTGCATTTACATTTAAATCACAGACAGAGGGTAAGCTAATGATATTCGATGGTGTAAGAATTTTAGATCGAAGGCATTCTTATTGATTGATTAATGATATTAAAATTTGTTATATAATCTTAAAAATTAAAATAAGACTTAGAAGCTGAATGAAAAACATCTATTTCTAATATATATGTACACACACATATGTATATGTAAACCATCTTGATTTATTTGGGAAAAAAAGTCAAAGACATAAACAACCATCATTGCAGGAGCTTTCACTGATTGTAATGTTTAGTTAAAAAAAAAAATTCTGAACTAATGACATATCATGTTAATAGCTTCACCTAGGCCAGAAGTCTCCAAACTATAGCTCACTGGGCAAATCTGACCCATTGCCTATTTTTGCAAATGAAATTTTGTTCAAAAACAGCCACAGTCATTCACATAACATAGTGTCTATGACTACTATCTTGCTGCAATGACAGAGTTAAATAGCTTCCACCAAAAAATCATGTACTTCACAAAATCTAAAGCATCTACTGTTTAACATTTTACAGGAAATTTTTAATCATCCCCATCCTAGTTAATGCTTATTAGACCCAAAATATTGTGGGATGATTGCTCTTGTATAAAGGTATAACCTGAATGGCCACATGTTTTTTGAATGAATTGAGATACATATTAACACAAACTACTAGAATCAGCTTGGTTAGTCAGCAAGGATAGCTGTAGACTACATCATGTCCTATTTGGCCACAATAAAATTAAATGAGCTATATAGTCCTCCATAGCTTTATTTCCTTGATCATCTAAGGCAAGAAATATAGAGGCTGACCTTGTAAATATATCTCTTTCTGTTGCTCCATTTATTGAATATGCCACAAAAGTCACAATCATCTGAAGTTGAGGTTGAAGCACTAACATTCCTTCTTTTATTATTATTATACCTTAAGTTCTGGGGTACATGTGCAGATAGTGCAGGATTGTTACATTAGGTATACATATGCCATAGTGGTTTGCTGCATCCATCCCCCTGTCATTTACATTAGGTATTTCTCCTAATGTTATCCCTCCCCAATTCCCCCACCCCCTGCTATCCCTACCCTAGCTCCCTACTCCACAACAGGCCCTGGTGTATGATGTTCCCTCCCTGTGTCCATGTGTACTCATTGTTCAACAACCGCTTATGAGTGAGAACATGCCATGCTTGGTTTTCTGTTCTTGTGTCAGTTTGCTGAAAATGATGGTTTCCAGCTTCATCCATGTCCCTGCAAAGGACATGAATTCATCCTTTTTTATGGCTACATAGTATTCTACGGTGTATATGTGCCACATTTTCTTTATCCAGTCTATCATTGATGGGCATTTGGGTTGGTTCCAAGTATTTGCTATTGTAAACAGTGTCGTAATAAACATACATGTGCATGTGTCTTTATAGTAGAATAATTTATAATTCTTTGGGTATATACCCAGTAATGGGATTGCTGGGTCAAATGGAATTTCTATTTCTAGGTCCTTGAGGAATCACCACACTTCTTCCACAATGGTTGAACTAATTTACACTCCATCAATACTGTAAAAGTGTTCCTACTTCTCCCCACATCCTCTCCAGCATCTGTTGTCTCCAGATTTTTAATGATCGCCATTCTAACTGGTGTGAGATGGTATCTCAATGTGGTTTCGATTTGCATTTCTCTAATGACCAGTGATGATGAGCATTTTTCTTATGTTTGTTGGCTGCATAAATGTCTTCTTTTGAAAAGTGTCTGTTCATTTCCTTCACCCACTTTTGGATGGGGTTGTTTTATTCTTGTTAATTTGTTTTAGTTCTTTGTAGATTCTGGATATTAGCCCTTTGTCATACGAGTAGATTGCAAACTTTTTTTCCCATTCTGTTGGCTGCAGGTTCACTCTAATGATAGCTTCTTTTGCTGTGCAGAAGCTCTGGAGTTTAATTAGATCCCATTTGTCTATTTTGGTTTTTGTTGCCATTGCCTTTGGTGTTTTAGTCATGAAGTCCTTGCCTATGACTATGCTCTGAACGGTATTGCCTAGGTTTTCTTCTAAGGTTTTTATGGTGTTAGGCCTTATGTTGAAGTCTTTAATCTATTTGGAATTAATTTTAGTGTAAGGTGTCAGGAAGGTGTCCAGTTTCTGCTTTCTGCACATGGCTAGCCAGTTTTCCCAACACTATTTATTACAGGAAATCCTTTCCCCATTGCTTGTTTTTGTCAGGTTTGTCAAAGATCAGATGGTTGTAGATGTGTGGTATTAATTCAAGGCCTCTGTTCTATTCCATTTGTCTATATCTCTGTTTTGGTACCACTACCATGGTGTTTTGATTACTGTAGCCTTATAGTGTAGTGTGAAGTCAGGTAGCATGATGCCTCCAGCTTTGTTTTATTTGCTTAGGATTATCTTGGCTATGCTGGCTCTTTTTTTGTTCCATATGAAGTCTAAGGTGGTGTTTTCCCATTCTGGGAAGAAGGTCAATGGTAGCTTGGTGGGGATAGCATTGAATCTATAAATTACTTTGGGCGGTATGGCCATTTTTACAATATTGATTCTTCTTAATAGCACATTCTTCTAAAAGAAACATATTTGTTCTTGGAATGACTACAACTTGTATAGGCAAAGTAAAAAAACAATATTAACATCTAAAACTAGAAGATATGAGTATATGTCATACAAACCTGAGTTGTATAACTTTAGGTGAGAGGTACAATTTTCATGAAACTACATATGCAAAGGTAAAAGTACAAGCACAATAATTGCAGGGCACATTTAGGAAAACAGTTGTACCAAAGAACAAAAGCCAAGGAAAACTGCTGCAGTTGAGTATATGGATTATCTCCAAAACCAATGGCAATCAAAGAAAAATCCAAAGCAACAACAATGAACAAAATTAAAAAGACAAAATTATGTACAATTGGAGAAGGCAACATCTTCCTAGAAAACTCTAAGGAGTTATGACATGAAGAGAATGTATCTCATTTATGTGTGTCATACCTCTCTTGTGTAAGAGAAATAATTATCACCACTTTTAAAAATTAAAATGTTTCAATTTTATATTTATACCACATACCTGAGTGAGAGCTATTTTATATTAGGTTTCTACTAAGCTTAATCAATTTTAAATATTTAGTTTTTTTATGAAAAGATCACATTAAACTAAACTTTTTTTCAGTAGAGAGGAAGTACTTGAATAACCCTAATTTTGCAAATAAACTATCTGTTTTTTTAGATGGTACAAAAAAAATCAATATGCTTTTATTTTATAGAAGTCATCTCCATTTGTATTTCCAATTTGCTGTTACAAAATTCAATATATGTCAAGTGACTACAGATCTTCCTTGACTTATGATGGAATTATATCCTGATAAACCTATTATAAGTTGAAAATATTGTAAATTAAAAATGCTTTTAATTCCGAATGCTTTTAATACCGAACATTAATTATAATGTTCGGTAGGTTAGGTACCTACCGAACATTATAGCTTAGCCTAGGCTACCTTAAATGTCCTCAGAACACTTTAGCCTACACTTGGAAAACATCATCTAACACAAAACCAGTTTCATAATAAATTGTGGAATATCTTATGTAAGTTATTGAATATTATATTGAAAGTGAAAAACAGAATGGTTTGTATATACATTGAAGAACGGTTTCTACTGAATGTGTAAGACTCTCATACTATTGCAAAGTTGAAAAACTGTATATATGTCTCTGTATCTTCTGTCAGGAACTGCCTGTATTTTGGAGAGCACAATATGGTCTTACTTTACTAATTATTTTAATATCTACCTTATGTTAAACAGTTTTATTTCTTGAAATTATTTTTAATTTGGGAATCAATAGTGTAGTAGTTAGAAGTTCCGTTCAACTGCTTGCAATTGGCATTTAGCTGCAGTGGTTTATGTTTACAGGGATTCTTTTCCTTATATTAACTTAGAGGTTTCTTGATGTTGGTTCTGCAACTCAAGAATGTCAGAAAAAAAGGCCTTGCAATTTTCTCAGCATTTTCCCTCTGAGCCTCCATTATACAGAGTATTTGCTAAACTACATGCATAAAGGAACTTGACAGTGAAGATGAGCTGAATTTTGGACTGACTTACTCAAAGGATTCGGAGACCAAAGATAGTGTTTCCTGGGAAACAATTGGAAGCAAATGTCAGAATCAGAAGCAATTAGTATTAATTTTCATTGAGGTGATATTGGAAGCTAATTGATTTCTATTTCAGTGTTGAATGAGAGCACAAAGGCCTGAAGTCCAACGGAAGTAGGCCAGTAGAAACTCTTTATTAGGATAAAGGAGACTAGAACACATTTTTATGTAGAGAAAGTTTTGTGTGCTAAGAAGAGGATTACTGAAGTGATTGGCAATGAGTTAAGGCTGCCTAGTAAGGCACACTGGTCACAAGATTGGCAAAGGCAAGCGGAATAGGTTTGAATAGCATGTTCTTCAAGTATAAAGAAACAGTAGTATAGGCCTGTCTTGTTATTTTGAGAAAAGCTTTAATGAAAAGATTACTACTCCCTGGGTGAGTTGGCACTCCCTTTCACAGAATTTTATAACAACTTATCCTCCCACTATTTTAAAGGCTATCACCTTGAAAAGTGCCCTACATTATAGATTTTCTTTTGTACAGGTGCCAGTGGTAACTTTGCTTAATTCTGAGGGGGAAGGTAGAGTAGGTTAAAAAGGATAGCATACATTTGGCCATCAAGTTGAGTGATTTTTCAGTTCATTAAGCTTTAGAATTTAAGCTGTTCTAAATAAGACAAATGTGTTCCCTTTATTCTAATATATACAGTATAATTATTTCAAATTACTTACTTGACTATTTCATACATGTTATAAGGTTATAAAAGGTGAATGAGTTAATATTTTTGAATTTCAATTGTCAATTTTAATATTCCATTTCTTTTATGGTATAGGGGTATGTGTACATGTGTGTGTTGAATGGATACGTATGTACTGTGCTTACCCATAAGGAAAATCTTTCCTGCTCATAACTTCTCAAAATATAACAACTAACCTCGAGAAAATACTATTCAGGGAGTTGTTTTTCTAATGTACAAACTCCATTAAAAACTTTTGAAAAATATTTCTAGTATAAAATATTAATAATTTTCACCCATAAAGGGTTATCTTTATACATGTACATTTATTATCAGGTAAGTTTTACTGCAATTTTTACTGTAAATACTTGTGACCTATGCTAGGTAATCAAAAGCAATATCATCATTTTAAAATTCATTGACATCTGTATATGTACAGTGACTATATTTTCCTCATCAGTTCAGCATATGAGGCCACAGTGGCCAGGTCACTTTCATTAAATTAAAGGAAAAACAGTCTTAATCTAGTCCTTGCTATTCTTCTGCCTAAAAATATTATTTTCCAGATAACCATATGTTTCGCACCTTCACCTTCTTTATTCTTTGCTCAGAGAATCCTTTTTGATTGGTCCTATTTAAATTACCACGTAAGCTACTGAAACTTACATAGTATATTTATTTTCTCACTCATGTGCTTGTTATCTGTTTCTTCACCTTATAATATAGTCTCTGAGAGGTCAGGAAAGTTTTTCTGACATGTTTCCCCTGTATCTTCAAGGCCTGAATGAGTGCCTAACACACAATAGGTGCCCGACAGATATTTACTGAAAGGATAAAAGAAATCTGTCTTATTTTTGTTTCATATAAATACTTTAGTATTTACTAATTAATCTATACCTTTTCTTGATAATATTTTACCATTTTTTTATTTTATTCATTTGAACATGTTGAAGAAAAAATATTATTTTGATAATTTGGTATAACTTAAATATATACATATGTCAATTTGCACGCATTGAAAGACTAAGAACTCTATGAAATATATTTATCTTCTAGATTCCTTGTGGTAGAGATTCTAGTCATGTATTCATCCATTCTTATGCTGCTATGAAGAAATACCAGAGACTGGGTAATTTATAAAGAAAAGAGCTTTAATAAATTGACTCACAGCTCTGCAAGGCTAGGGAGGCCTCAGGAAACTTAGAATCATGATGGAAAGCACCTCTTCACAGGGTGGCAGGAGAGAGAAGTGCAGAATGAGAGGGAGAAAAACTCCTTATAAATCCACTGGATATCGTGAGAACTTATTCACTATCATGAGAACAGCATGGGAGAACTGACTCCACGATCTGATCACCTCCACGAGGCTTCCTTACCACATGAGGATTACAATTTGGATTACAATTTCAAGATGAGATTTTGGGTAGGGACACATTCAAATCATACAGAGTAGTAAGTGAGCTTCAGAGTGCTGTATATTTTTGGCATAATCATCCTGACAAGATTTCCTTAAAATTAAGAAATATACAGAGAAGGATTTTTTTTTTCAAGTATAATCAGGAAGAGAGTTGCCCCAATGAACTTGTCATAGATGTTGTACTTCCTATTCCTTTGGGTTATTTTTAAATCATATCCTTGATCTTCTTTCTTAGCCTTGTTTCAAAGATTTTGACCAATTTTTAAATTTGGGGATGGATCTTGAGCCTCTACACACATCTGTATAAGATGTGTGAGGAGAATAAAAGAGCAAATAAATGAACACAGAAGCTTATTCATATCTTTTGTGTGAAAAGTCACGGAAAATGATGAGCAAATGTATGGCTGTACATTGATCTTAGTGCTTAAAAATAAAAGTCACAATGCGTTTAATTCTTCTGCTTGCTAAGGACCTCTGCATCCAGAGTGTAAATTTTGAAGCACAAAGCCTGCTATATGCTCTTTCTATTCACCAATTCTCAATTTGCAAATATATGAGAGCTCTCAAGGGGAACTTTTTAAAAAATGTGTCTTTATGAAGAACAAGTCAGATCAGACTAATCTAATTCCCTCTGTGACAGAGTGACAGACCCTGTGGTTAAGAGGAAAGCAGTGGATATAAGATCTTTATTTCAGTCAGGCTTTTAATTCACTCTCATATGACACTAATTAGGGAGCAACAAAGCAGAGTTAGATCCTGCTCTTAAAGCATGGGTGCGCAATTGTTGGAAGGTCACCCTCAGATAGTAGTTATTAATTGGTTGACGCTGCTCTGAGGGATGGGGGTGAGTATCAAGTGATGCTTTAGATTCTGTCCTAGGTCCATTACTATATCTTTATCAATGACTGGGATGATTAAGTAGAGCTCTTACTCCTTAAGTTCATGGATAACATCTAGTTGGGAGGGATAACTGTCCTTGGAGAATAAACTTGAACATTTAAATGACCTTCTTGAGATGACAAAGTGACTCGTACAAACACAACAAAGGAGAAAGGATTGCATCCTAGGAAAAATGTGAGGGGAAGAAACAAAAAGAAACACAACAAACTGAAGGTGGGAAGTCGTAGGACTATATTTTTAGGTAGCCATAATGGGAAAGTGCAGTTAAATTAGCCCCGCAAAAGGGTAATTTTAAAATACTTATCATTCTTCCAAATGACTGCACTGCATATAAGAATATGGAGAAGTTGAGTGTGGCGTCTCATGCCTGTAATCCCAGCACTTTGGAAGGCTGAGGCAGCCAGATTGCCTGAGCTCCGGAGTTCGAGACCAGCCTGGGAAACGCAGTGAAACCCTGTCTCTACTAAAAATACAGAAAGAAAATGAGCCAGGGAGGGCAGCGGGCACCTGCAGTCCCAGCTAGTCGGGAGGCTGAAGCAGGAGAATTGCTTAAACCCAAGAGACCGAGGTTGCAGTGAGCCAAGATCACGCCACTGCACTCCAGCCTGGTGACAGAGCGAGACTCCTTAAAAAAAAAGTTTCTGCTTTTGAGTAGAACGTGGCAGTCTCCATGCTTGTCAGTTAAACTACTCATCTCCATTCTTGTCAGGTAAACTACTCATCCAATACACATACCTGGATTTACTTGATATCCTAGACTAGCCACACCCTCAGATTCCTTTCTGCTTCATTAGAAGATATGAAAAGGCTTCCTGGCATATGAAGAAGATCCTATCACTTATGGGTATCTATTTATTTGCTAAATGGAGTGTGCATTTTATTTTCCTTGACCCTATTATGCTCAAACTGGTTATCTTGGTTTCTGTTGCTCTATCCTCTTAGTTTTTACCCAAATGTTGTAGTCATAGATTTTCTTTATGTTCTAGGTCTCATGGTTTCTGATCAGTTGGTGAATTGCATCACCTTGGTTTATCGGGTATGGGTAATCCCACTACTTGCTAAACTTGACCATAATAACATTGACTGTCATTTAATATCACAGTGCGTTCAGATGCTTGCATGTCTGCTTGTTTCAACCTCTAACCTCATCCCAGATGATAACTTCTCAGTTTTGACTCCCTGCCAAGATTTGACCCAGCACTTAACCTTGATTTCTGGTATTTATTTGTTCTCTGTCTCCAAATTGATTACCTGGCTGCAGACCTCTGGCATCCTTTCGGCCACCTTCTTCAGCCTACATACACAGGGCTGGGCTTGAGCTCCCTGCCTGCCTCTTATGTGAATATCTTAAATGACATTTATTGCTTTGGGGGTGGGGAGGGTTCTGAAAGTTTCATAAAACAAAAGCATTGTAAGATTAGAAATGTACAAAAAAAAATTCTGAGATAGTAAAAAATCCCTTGCATTTCCTGTTGTTTTGCACTAAGAATATTTCTTGATAAAAATCTGGTATATAATCATCCAGGTATATATATCTATAACATTTGATGTGTAATAAACATGTTTAATAAAATGATATCATTTGCTGCAACTTGCTTTTTCATCAGTTTCCTTTTGATGAATGTTTCTATGTGTCTCCTGTTATAAAAAATGCTATATCTGTATCCTCACAAATTTATCTTCAACACTTACAGATATGTTTGTAGGATAAATTTACTGAAATTTAGCCGATAGAAATTGAAAGAAACTATGATAATATCTTGATGACATAAGGATTTGATTGCAATCTGTCCTAAAATGCTCAGGCTTCAGGTAAATATCTGTAAATTAAATTGTGAGTCATCCAATTTTAGACTTTTTTAAAACATAAAACTCTTTTAAAACTTACACATAAATATGATAGTAACATATATAATTTATATTTGAAAAAATAATCAGTGATACCTGAAACTTTTCTTTCTGAATCTCAATTATTATGATAATTAAACATGTAAGCCAAGGAGAATAGCTTTTCACACTGTTATTTTTAGAGAAACTTTACTTCCTCCCCTGAAATAATCCAACTTTGTTTCTTTCAATTATTTTTTTCTAAATTTGGTATAAATTTAGATTCACTATTTTGGGTTTCACTCAAAGGTCTTCTTTTTGTAGATTACCACAATTAAAGATACATATATCTGACCATTAAACACAACTTTTAAAACATTTCAAAATAAATTAAGAACAACAACAAAAAAGCTTTCAAATATAAATATAATTTCTTTTCATTATTGGAGAGCAAACTGTTAGGGATATCCTTGGGGCCCTGTCATTATCTATTAGAATATGGCATTTTAGATTCACAGGTCTAAATTTTCTACTTTAGTTTACTTCTATTTTCAAACTCAGTTTTTAAAATACCAGAAGTTTTACTTAACAGCTAAAATGTTAGGAACAACTTTCTTATGGAAGGCACTGCTTCTGTTATAAAGTTTTGGATTTTCTGGTTAAATAGAAATGTTTACCTGAAGTAAACATGATATAAGACTGAAAGCCTGAAATGGGCTTAGAATTT
>PVKP010031933.1:0-26478 GCA_004027715.1 Plecturocebus donacophilus | reverse complement strand
GCAGGCATTCTCCAGCACCAGCATGGATTGTGGCCACCCCACTGGGTGGCTAGACCCAGAGGAGCTGCAGCCTTCATAGTAGGCTGGCCCTCAGGGACTCCTAATCCTAGGGGAAAGGGGAGTGCACCATATCAACAGAGCCCCATCGGATAAAATATTCCGGATGGCAGACCTTGCTTCCCAGAACTTTCTGCATATGAAAAGTTTCTTTCAGCAGAGGCACAGGTGCTGTGCTGGGTTCAGTAGGGGAAAAGTCTGCAGACCTACTTCAACAGTCAGGCAGTTCTGGGGACCATGAAGGGCTTCTTCCATGAGAGCTTGGCATGGCTATACATGTAGACACTCTTTCTGGAATACTTCACAGTGACTGCATCCTGTAAGAGCAGTACCCTCCAGGTTCAGGCTTGCATGAGGGGTAGAGCCACAGTCCCTCTCTACAGGGAATATCAGCATTCCTGCAAATGAAAAGAAGTGCCTATCAGATCTGAATAGTCAGATCACTGGGTCAGGAGTGTATCTGGGAGGTGGCTAGCTTTCCTGCTGTCCTGACAGGGGAGCTGAGGAGCCTCCCTCCCTTACCCTTGAAAAGCCCTCAGTGTGTTAATCACTGAGAGCTCCCTCAGCCACCTTTGTCAAGTCTGAGACCTCTGCCCACCACTGGGAATTGCATCGACCAAACCACTTTAACCACAGCTGGTTTTTATTCATGATACCTCCTTCGACTGGCCTAAAGCCTGAACTGTTCAACTATAAACAAAACATTGGGGGGGATATAAATAAAGTGCATACTACTGGGGGATGGGATAAGCGTCCAGAGACCTCTGCCATTCCAACACCAACAGAGACAGTGAACCTGCATTCACACTGAGCACATTGCTACTAGAACTAGCATCTGAGAAAGCCGCCATACAAAGACTATAACCAAGGAACTCATGCAGAGTCTGCACCCATGAAAACCCCCAGGGTCATAGATTATAATAAACTATAAACATTAAAGTCACATCCTCAAAGGGAAGAAAGAACTAAGAAAAATCACAGTTGAATAAAAAATAAATTAAAAAATAACTAGAAGAATTAGTCTAATCAGATGAAAGAAAATCAGAAAAATAATTCTGGCAATATAACAAAGCAGGGTTCTATAACACCGATTAGCTCTCCAGCAATAGATCCAAACCAAGATGAAATCTTTAAAATATCAGATAAATGCCATGGAATAGCTTAAAAAAATAAGATAACAGATAAAGAATAGGCTAATTATTAAGTTACTCAAGGAAATAAAAGAGAATAGTAAAAATTAACATAAATTTAAAAGTTAATTCAGGATATAATAAAAATGTTCTAAAGAGATAGACATTTTAAAGAAAAATCAATCAGAACTTCTAGAAATGAAAAACACATTTAGAGACTTACCAAATGCAGGGGAAAGTTTTGAAAGTAGGCTAGACCAAGTAGAAGAAAGAATTTCAGAGCTCAAAGACAAGGCTTTTGAGTTAACTCAATTGGACAAAAATAAAGAAAAAACTTGAAAAAAAAAAATCATGGCCAGGCGTGGTGGCTCATGCCTATAATCCAAGCACTTTGGAGGCCAAGGCGGGCAGATCACCTGAGGTCGGGAGTTCAAGACCAGCCTGACCAACACGGTGAAACCCCGTCTTAAAAAAAAAAAAAAGAAAAAACTAACCTCTTTCTTTCTTTTTCTTTCTTCCTTTTCTCTTTCTTTCTTTCTTTTTCTTTCTTTCTTTTCTCTTTCTTTCTTTCCTTTCTTTCTTTCTCTCTTTCTTTTTAAAGATAGGAAATGGGAAGGGTACCCAAGAAATATAAGGTATGTATAATGTCAAAATATGAGAATCGTTGACATTCTTGAGGGAGAAGAGAAAGCCAAAGCAGTCTTGAGCAAAAAGAACAAATCTGAAGGCACCACATTACCTGACTTTATATTATATTACAAGGCGATAGTAACCAAAACAGCATAGTACCGTGATAAAGGCAGATACATAGACCAAGGGAACAAAATGGAGACTCCAGAAATAAAGCCAAATACTTACAATCAACAGATCTTCAACGAAGCATACAAAAACATAAATTGGAGAAAGAATATCCTATTTAGTAAATCATCGTGCTGGGAAAACTGAATAGCCACACATAGAAGAATGAAACTGGCTATTAATGTTTTCCGTGGCTGCACCCCGTGAGACTCAGTCTGAACCTGCACTGCACCTCCTGGAGTCACTGAACATCTTGGCAATCTTAGGCACCAGAGAATGTCCCTTAAGGAAGACACAAAAGAATGTGGGTACCCAGAGACTCAGGGCCGAGGTAAGTCCCAGGCCAGGCAGCATTCACCACAAGCTGAACAAGGAGCCACTGGACCTTAGACCATCAGCAGAAGCTTAGCAGTATTCTCCATGGGCCTGCAGTGAAGGCCACAGGGTGAGGCTTCTCTGCCTGTGTGAAGAGGAGGGAAGAGTAGGAAGGACCACATCTCGTCGGTTGAGTGCCAGCTCAGCCACAGTAAATACAACTCCAGGTAGATTTTTTAAGTTTTTGGTGCCAGTCCATGGCACCCAGTACTAGTACAAGTTGTTGGCAACTCTGGACTCATCCAGGGCCTGGGAAACTCTCTGGCCTGAAGGGAAGGGCACAAGCCAAGCTGGCTTCACCAGCTGCTGACTACTTGTGGAGCCCCAGGGCCTTGAGTGAATGTAGGCAGTAGCCAGGTAGTGGGCATAGGAGGTTTTGAGTGGGATCCAGTGCTCTGCTGGTTTTAGGCCTAAGCCAGCACAGGTCCATTGGTGGTGGCCACAGAGGTGCTTGTGTCAGCCCATCCCCAGCTCCTGGAGGCTTAGAACAGAGAGAGAGCAACTATGTTTGCTTCTGAGAAAGTAAGGGGGAAAAAAATTAAGTGTCTCTGCCTGGTTATCTAGAGAATTCTCTCAGATGTTATCCAAGACCATCAAGGTGGTACCTTTATGAGTCTACAAGAACCATAGTGTTATTGGGCTTGGGATGTCCCTTAATTCAGATACAGCATATATGACAACATCTAAGTCTTTTTGAATACCTGGAAGCTTTCCTTAAAAGATGGGTACAAACAAGCCCAGACTGTGCGGATTATAATAAATAACTAACTCTTCAATGACCAGACACAGATGATCCAGAAGCATCAAGACCATCCAGGAAAACATGACCTCACCAAAGGAACTACATAAATCACCAGCAACCAGTCCTAGAGATATAGAGATATGTGACCTTTCAACAGAGAAATCAAAATACCTGTTTGGAGGAAACTCAAAAAAATTCAAGATAATACAGAAAAAAAAATTGGATTTCTACTAGATGAATTTAACAAAGAGATAATTTAAAAGAATCAAGTGGAAATTCTGGCACTGAAAAATACAATTGACACACTGAAAAATGCATGAGTCTTTTAATAGAAGAATTGATCAAGGACAATAAAG
This sequence comes from Plecturocebus donacophilus, assembly GCA_004027715.1. NCBI lineage: Eukaryota > Metazoa > Chordata > Mammalia > Primates > Pitheciidae > Plecturocebus > Plecturocebus donacophilus. The sequence goes on along the minus strand of PVKP010031933.1, from coordinate 23,020 downwards.
AATTAGTGAGCTTGAAGAAAGGCTATTTCAAAATGCACAGTCAGAGACAAAATAAAAAAAAATTTTTTTTAATGGAGCATGCCTACAGGATCTAGAAAATATTCTCAAAATGGCAAATCCAAGAGTTACTGGTCTTAAAAAGAAGGTAGAGAGAGCGAGAGATTGGGGTAAAATGTTTATTCAAAGGGATAACAGAGGACTTCCCAAACCTAAAGAAAGATATCAACAGTGGAGTTTTAAAGTCTCCCACTATGATTGTGCAGGAGTCTAAGTCTCTTTGTAGATCATTAAGAACTTGCTTTATGTATCTGGGTGCTCCTGTATTGGGTACATATATATTTAGGATGGTTAGCTCTTCTTGTTGCATTGATCCTTTTACCATTTATGTAATGCCCTTCTTTGCCTCTTTTGATCTTTGTTCATTTAAAGTCCATTTTATCAGGGACTAGGATTGCAACCACTGCTTTTTTTTTCTCTCCATTTCCTTGGTAAATCTTCTTCCATCCCTTTATTTTGAGTCTATGTGTGTCTTTGCACGTGAGATGGGTCTCCTGAATATAGCACATCAATGGGTCTTGACTTTTTATCCAGTTGCCAGTCTTTGATTGGGGTATTTATCCAGTTGCCAGTCCTTTTTATCCAGTTGCCAGTCCTTTGATTGGGGTATTTAGGCCATTTACATTTAACGTTAATATTGTTACGTTTGAATTTGATCCTGCCATTTTGTTACTGGTGGATTGTTTTGCCCATTGGTCTTTACCATTTGGTTCATTTTTGTAGTGGCTGGCACTGGTTGTTCCTTTCCATGTCTAGTGCTTCCTTTAGGAGCTCTTGTAAGGCAGGTCTGGTGGTGACGAAATCTCTCAGCAATTGTTTGTTCATAAAGGATTTTATTTCTCCTTCACTTATGAAGCTTAGTTTGGCTGGATATGCACATGTACCCCAGAGCTTAAAGTACAATTAAAAAAAAGAAAGATAACAATATCCAAGTACCAGAAGGTTACAGAACAGCCAGTAGATTCAACCCAAAGTAGACTATCACAAGGCATTTAATAATCAAACTCCCAAGGGTTAAGGATAAAGAAAGAATCCTAAAAGCAGCAAGAGAAAAGAAACAACATAAAACAGAGCTCCAACACATCCAGCAGCAGACTTTTCAGTGGAAAGCTTACAGGCCAAGAGAAAGTGACATGACATATTTAAAGTGCTGAAGGAAAAATCTTTTACCCTAGAATAGTAAATTCAGTAAAAATATTCTTCAAAGATGAAGGAGAAATAAAGACTTTCCAAGTCAGTCCTTACTTATCAATCATAACATGGAATGTAAATAAATGAAACTCTTCAATCAAAAGACAGAGTGGCTGCGTGGTTTAAAAAAAAAAAAAGAATCAATGATTTGTTGCCTTCAAAAAGCACGCTTCACCTGTAAAAAATGCAAGGTCTGGCTGGGCGCAGTGGCTCACACCTGTAATCCCAGCACTTTGGGAGGCCAAGGTGCACAGACCACGAGATCAAGAGATCAAGATCATCCTGGCCAACATGGTGAAACCCTGTCTCTACTAAAAATACAAAAATTAGCTGGGCATGGTGGCCGGTGCCTATAGTCCCAGCTACTCGGGAGGCTGAGGCAGGAGAATCACTTGAACCCAGGAGGTGGAGATTGCAGTGATCTGAGATCACACCAGTGCATTCCAGCCTGGTGAGAGAGTGGAACTCCATCTCAAAACAAAAACCAAAAACCAAAAACCCATAGTCATAAAATGATAGGATAGAAAAAAAACACTCCGAGTCAATAGAAGTTTAAAAAGCACAGGAGTAGCTATATTTATATCATACAATTTAGATGTCAAGACAAAAACTATAAAAAGAGACAAGAAGTTTGTCATCTTCTGGACCTAATTGATATTTACAGAACATTTCCTCCAATGACTGCAGAATACATGTTCTTTTCCTCAGCACATAGATCATTCTCAAGGATACACCAGATGTTTGAACCCAAAACAAGTCTGAAAACATTCAAAAACTGAAATAATATCAAGCAGCTTCTCTGATCACAGTGGCCTAAAACTAGAAAGCAATAATAAGATAAAATTTGGAAACTATATAAACACATGGACATTAAACAAAACGCTCCAGAATGACCAGCTTGTCCACAAAAAAATTGAGAACGAAATTGAAAAATTTCATTAAGCAAATGATAATGGAACCCCAATATACCAAAACCTATGGGATACAGTGAGAGCTATAAACTTTCCTCTTATTGCTGCTCTCACTGTATCCCATAGGTTTTGGTAAGCCAGGCATAGAAAGACAAACATCACATGTGCTCATATATTTGTGGAATCTAAAAATCAAAACAGTTGAACTTATGAAGTTGCCATAGGCTGGGAAGGATAGTGATGGGTGGTTGGGGGCAGCAAGGGGAATGGTTAATGAGTACAAAAAAATAGAATGAATAAAATTTAGTATTTGATAGCACAACAGGGTGACTATAGTCAAAAACAATTTAATTGTACTTTTAAAAATAACTAAAAGAGTAAACAAGATTGTTTTTAATACAAAAGATACATGCTGAAAGGGGTGGATACCCCATTTTGCATGGTATGATTATTATTTATTGCATTCTTGTATCAAGACATCTCAAGTGTCCCACAAATACATACACCTACTATACATACATGCACAAAATACATTTTTTAAATCGCAAAAGTTATGAATAGACATCACTCAGAAGAAGACATAGAAAAGGCAAAAAGGTATATTAAAAGATCCTGAAGGGCCAGGTGCGGTGGCTCACACCTGTAATCCAAGCATTTTGGGAGGCTGAAGGGGGTGGATCACCTGAGGTCAGGAGTTCAAGACCAGGCTGGCCAACACAGAGAAACCCCATCTCAAAAAAAAAAAATTAAAAAAAAAAAAAAGATCCTGAAGATACTTCATTAGCAGAGAAATGGAAATCAAAACTACAATAAGAAATTATCTCATCCCAGTAAAAATGGTCTCTATCCAAAAGATAGGAAATAACAAATACTGGTGAGAATGTGGAGAAAAGGGAACCCTTATACACTGTTGGTGGAAATGTAAGTTAGTACCACCACTATGGAGAACAGTTTGGAGATTCCTCAAAAAAACAAAATACAGCCACCATACCATCCAGTAATCACACTGCTGGTATATACCCCAAAGAAAGGAAATCAATATATCAAAGAGATACCTTCTGTCCTATGTTTATTCCAGCACTATTCAAAATAGCCAAGATTTGGTGGCAATCAAAGTGTCCATCAACAGTTGAATGGATAAAGAAAATGCGGTACATATACATGATGTAATACTATACAGTGATAAAAAGAATGAGATTCTGTCATTTGTAACCACATGGATGGAACTTGAGGACAATATGTTATGTAAAATAAGCCAGACACAGAAAGACAAACCTAGGGTGTTCTCACTTATTTGTGGAAGCTAAAAAATAAAACAATTGAACTTACAAGGATAGAAAGTAGAAGAATGGTTATCAGAGGCTTTTAAGGGTAGTTGGTGCTTCTGGCAGAGAGTGGGAATGGTTAATGGGTACTAAAAAATAGTAGGAATGAATGTATAAGACTTAGTAGTTGCTAGCATAACAGAGTGACTGTAGTAAGAAATGATTTAATTAATTATTAATTAAAATGCATCAATTAAAATACAGAGATTGTCAGAGCAGATCAAAAAAATAAGACTCAGCTATAAGTGTTTTTTTTTAAACAAGAAAACTACTGTAAATATAAAGGCATATATAAAGTAAAAAGTAAATGGATGGAGAAAGACATACGATACTAACACTATCAAAAGAAAGTAGAAGGATAAAGGTAACGAAGTGGTAATACAACACCTTGGCTATTGGAAAAATTTTCTATTTATTTTTATAGAAAGTTCTGCCTTGTAGCACTTTCACAGGACATATTTAATGCCATTTCCATCATCAAGTAGGTCTCTTCATTGCCTGTGACCATATTCCCAGGGGCTCTCTCACTGGTTGCTGTGGTGCTTCACTGATGATAAGCACACATGCAAGTCTTGCCCAGAGTATGCTGGATAATGCAAAGGATAGATTGTTTTTGTTTGGAATTTTATAGCATAAACATAGGATAAAACTTCTTCCAACCATGTCACCTTTTGACCTTGTAAAGCCATGATCTCTGCTTTTCTAGAATGAAATCTCTTTCAGTGTCGACCTTCATATTCCAGCACCAGCAGGAAGCAAAGGTGAGGACTCTATGAGTAGTATTAGAAGAGCAGTCACAATGTAAAAATAACATTCATTCCTCAGCTGGTGGAACCAATGATCAGAACCAGAAAACCAGAAAATTAATGCAACCATTAGAGGCAAGGGAGAACATATCCTAGAATGACTCACTGAGATTGCAGAGCAACTGTGTCAGAAAAGCTTGGAGGAGAGACGTGGCTATCTTATTAGGACATATTACAGGCCTATTATTAAGAAATATTAAAGCCCTGTTACCAACCTCCTTTTTTTCCGTCTTCCTCCCTTTGCCAAAATTTGCCCCAAATTCTTAGTTATTATGTTTCCTGTACAGATCAAAAATTCTACAGAACTCCTTTTTTACTTGACACCTGCTTTCTCTCTCTCTTTCTTCTCTGTCTCTCTCTCTCTCTCTCTCTCTCTCTCTCTCCTTCTTACTCTCTCTCCACTTTTGTATTCTGACATCCTTCACTCAACTCGACATATTAATATCCACACACATACTTAGGCTATATCTCTCCCAAAGACAGTGAGGAACTTTAAATAAGAAACCAGTTTCTCTGAGACAAGTAGTTTATTTTCCTTTGTGCATTTCTTCTGATTAAAAGCATAATATTTATAAAACACTGGACACAGTACTGGATACATAGAAAAAGTTCAATGCTTGGTGGCATTTATCACTATCATGTTATTCTTGCTTTTTCTTACACTAGGGGAAAATAAAACCTTTTTTGCCTATTCATTCGAGAAGAACCATGTTCGTAAGTGCCCACACACATCCACGTGATGATCCCCACCTGCCCATAGACAGAAAACACATTTCTAGGCACAGATAATGGGATAGTTCATCACAATGGTTCATAAACAAGAGATCATAATCACCTGAGTCTAAGCAAAAAGGGAGTGGAAACAATAGCTAGTATGTATCAAACATGTATTTTCACATACCTGAACCCTTACAACAGTCCTGTGGAGACAGACATTATCCTCAGCCCTTCTATTATATTTTATCACCAATAAACTGGCACTCAGGAGCTTAGAGGACAGAATTTTCTGCAAAAGTTTTTATTTATGGCATTCTTCAGCTCCTTGTTCCTTAGGCTGAAAATGATCGGGCTAAGGAAGAGGGTGAAGACGGTATAGGTGGTGGCCATCAAGGCATCACTGTACATAGAATAGAGGCCCTTGGGCTTGAGGTAGATAACGGAGGCAAAACTATAGTGCACGACCACCACAGTGAGGTGGGATACACACATGGAGGAAGTCTTGTGCCGGCTCTCAGCAGAGGGAATCCTCAAGATGGCAGCCACAATGAAGACATAGGAGAGGATGAGGAGGAGTAAACAGCCTACCAGGGCTGTGACACACACCAGCATCACACCCATAATGACAGATGATGTGTTGTTCCCACAGGCCAACTTCAAGAGGGAAAGCACATGGCAGGCAAAATGGTGGATCACAGTAGACCCACAGAAAGTGAGGTGAAAAACTATTATTGTCACCATCACCCCCATGACTGAGCCACCAGCCCAGGTCCAGGCCACAAGACGGGCACAGCCACGGGGGCTCATGAACATGTTGTAATGCAGTGGGTGGCAGATGGCCACATAGCAATCATAGCCCATGACCATGAGAAGGAAGGAGTGAGTGAAGCTAAACGTGAAGGAGAAGAACATCTGGCTGGCACAAGCCAGAAAGGTGATGGAATGATGAGTGGAGAGCAGATCAACCAGCATACGAGGGGTGATGGCAACAGTGAACAAAATCTCAGAGATGGAGAGGGCACACAAGAAGAGGTACATGGGTGTGTGGAGTCTGTGTTCAATCCAGACTGTAGCCATGATGAGAAGGTTCCCCAGCAATGTGAACAGGTACATCAGGAGGTACAGCAGGAACAAGACAGGGAGGAGCTGCTGGGGGAAGGCTGAGAATCCAAAGAAGATAAATTCAGACATGGTGCTGCAGTTCTGACCAGGCATGGATACTGTATCTGGTGAGATCAGACACAAAATTAAGTGACAGTGGTTAAAACATAGACTCTAGCACAGACCAAATGGCAACTCAACAGCTCTATGCTATTCAACAACTGGCAGAACTTTTCTAGGTCTCACCTTCCTCATGTGTAAAATGGAGTAAATAATAATAGTTCTTAACATTCAGCAATGTGACAATCATCAAATGACTTCAGTATTTTAGATGAACAAGTCAGATTTCGGCTACTGATTGGGTTTCTATTAACACTGACTAGTATACAGAAAAGATTCAATACTTGGAGACATTAGAGACAGGCATGGATGATCAGGGTTAGATTCTCTTGAAAATATGCGAGTTCTAGAAAACATATTTTGATCTTGGGGTTTAAAATTTTTTCCCTGAGAGTCTTTGTTTTTTAATTGCTTATTTAACCCATTTGCATTTATTTTAATACTGTTTTATTGGTACTCGTTGATGCCATCTTATTTCAAATTGTACATTTACTATTCTAAAAAAACTGAATAGAAAATTTGAAAATAAAAAGATGGGTAAATATATTTCAGACAAATATGCACCAAATGAAAGCTGAGGCTGCAATCTTAATAATAATACGAAGTGGGATCTCTAATACCATATGCCATTCCAGGGAGCTAGAGTTCCTTGAGACATGGCTGATCTGTGGTCTGGACATGGAAGAAAGCCTTGGACATCTTGTACCAGTGTGAAATGAAACTTTCACTAAGTAATAGGATAATATTAAAAGTCTGCAGGTACTAGATTGAAAAGATGCCCACTAGCCAAAATGAGTAATCATTATACAGAAGATGGAGGAACAATCTAAATGACACCATGAGGAAGCTTTCAGAAAAATTCAGAAGGTGAATAATTCCACAGAACAATTGGTCTGGTCTCACTGATAAAAGCTCATTCAAGGGATAAGAGATTTAAGGACATAACAACTGGATACAACATAGGGGACAAGTTGAATCTTGATTTACATAACCAGCTGTAAGTATTTTTAAGACACTAGAGAACATTTTGACTATAGTATGAATGAATGATTGGGTATGAGTAATATTAAGGCATTATTGCTGATCTAATTACTAACCTTTTAGTGTTGCTCTGTGCCCCAGATTAGAGTAGGATCATGACTCACTGTATCCTAACCTCTGGGCTCAAGTAATCCTCCACCTCAGCCTCCTAAATAGCTGGGACTACAGGTGTGTGCCTCCTCACCTGTCTCATTAAAAAATTTTTTTCCGTAGAGACAGGGCCTCACATTGTTGCCCAAACTACTTTCGAATTCCTGGCCTCAAGTGATCTTTCTGTCTGAGCCTCCTAAAGTGCTGGAATTATAGACATGAACTATTATGCCCAGCTAATTGTTTTTTTAAGTGTGATCTGATTATTTTGGCAATGAAGAAAAATGGTTAGTTTCTTGATGCATGCTAAAATTTTAAAATCACACACACATATGCACACACACTTAAGGACAGAGAATAATATTCATATCATTTAAAAGAACATTATAGCAACTGGTATAAATACAATAAAGCTACATTATATCCTGGAATATTAAGTAATAAATAATAAAAACAACTTTAGTGAGATACATATAAATAACTAAATCAATGACAGATAGATATTATAGTTAGAAATTTTAAGAATTCAGAAATGTAATTTATTATTAATTACAATGCAATTAATATTATATATTATATATATTATTATGTATTACTCTTCACCAGAGAATAACTATTTTTTCAAGCACACATATCCTTTTACAAAAATTGTCATTTCAGTAAGATATAAAAAACTCTTTAATTCTAAAGTATAAATGTTATATAGATTATAATGCATTAACACTAAACGTTAATAGTGAAGAAATAGCTTTTCAAATCTCGTATGTTTGGAAGCTAATTATATAATTAAATTATCTTCAGGTTCATGAGTAAATTGTAAAAATTAAGAAATCTTTAAAATTGAACAAGAATTCAAATATTGAGTGTCAACATTACAACCTAAAATAGTACTTTGAGGGAAATTACAGTACTAAATGGATCCATCAAAGTTCATGCTTAATACAACCAAGATCAAGTATTGGAAAAGACTGAGAAATCAGAGGGAAATGAGGAGAAGGTGCTAATCACAAAGCCCAACATTAAAAATGCTGAATAATCACAGAGACAATGGGTATTTTCCAATTAATAAAAAATTTAAAAAAATAGTAAATTGGTATTGTAGACGAAATGACCAAATACTTAGAAAAACATAAAATTCTAAAACTGGTTCAAGAAAAAAGGGGATCCTGCATACTCAAATAAGCTTTAAAAAAATAGAAATGGTAGTCAAAGATTATCTCTCTCTAAGATGGTGAGTTTGCCCTAGCGGGTTTTATTAAAGTGTAATAATTATTATTAAACTGTTAAGAAACAGTTGGTTAATATCTTATACAAGAGCTTCAAAAACATAGAAAAGTGTTAGGAAATCTGACCAGCACATCTCATCAGGTGAATGCAATCTTGGTCTAAAATCAGGTAAGAATGTTTGCCAAAAAAAAAAAAAGAGACAATTATAGGCCTACTTCACCTATCCATGCAGATTTTAAATTCCAGAATAAAACCATAACCTAGTCAAATTTAATGGTGTATTAAAAATGATTTACAATAATAAAGTGGTATTGGTTTATTTCATAAATGACAAGGTTGGCTAACATCTGACAGCTTATATGATTTATCACAGGAATTGCTTAAAAAGAAAAATCATGATTATTTCAATCAAGGCAAAATACATTTTTCTTAAACTCTACTTCTATATATGATTTTTAAAGAACACTTCACGACACAAAATTCAAGGAGACTTTTTTAGCCAGATATAGAATGTATAGCACAATTAGCAAATACTACACTAAATGAAGAAACTTTTCGATGCATTATTTTAGGATCAAGAAAAAGCCAAAGATACTCACTAACTCTGCTGTTCTTTAACATGGAACTGAAAGTCATGAGTGATGGTATCAGGCAAGAAAAAGAAACAAGGTATCTAAGGACTGGAAGGGAAGAAACGTGATCATCTACCTGAAAAGCTAAAAGAATGATGACGTCATCTATTAGAACAACGACAGAGCCCAGTGACACAGAAGCCAAGGTCAGCTGGCAGATATCACGGTGTTCCTCCTAGCATTGCACCAGTAACAAGCATTCAAGGAACAGAAGTTGAATACAGAGAAAGATAACATTCCCAACAGCAACACTATTAGGTTGGTGCAAAAGTAACTGAGGTCTCTGTCATTATCTTTAAATTTAATAGAAGAAAGTGTAGGGTAATAACTTGGTAATCTAGGCAGGAGGAAAGACTTCCTAAGCAAAATTCCCAATGCACAAAATATAAAGAAAAATATAAAGAAATATGTCTCAGGATTCCATTACACCCCCAAATTACTGAGCATTCTAAAGGGCTTTTGTTTATGTGGTTTAGAACTGTCCATTTTTACCATATTGGAATGAAAATTGAAAATTATTTAAATATTAGTTATTAGTACATTTAAAAGAACAACAGTAAACCAATTGCACGCTAATATTGACAGAGCAGGAGCATTGCCATCTTGGACAAGTCCCTTATTCTAAGTCCCTTATTGTAAAGTTCATCTTAATAAATAACCACCTAAATCCAAAAGCCTCAGGCTAATGGCTAAGGTCAGCACAACCATAAACCACAGATACCATCTCCAGCCAGAGATATTCCAAACTCCTCCTCAACCAGAGACGCTAGCCCTGAGATAAGCCTCTTCCAGCTGGGAAGATGCCAGCCTCAAGATAACACATTAAGACGTCTGCCCCAAGATAACCTCCCCTCCTCCCAGAGACATTCCAACCCCACCATACAACTTCTCTCCCACGCAGAAACATTCTAAGCTTGTAATAAGCCCCTCATCCTAAAACCAATATATACTCTTAGTCTGTAAGAGAAAGTGCTCCCGACTGAAATCAGCCAGAAGTTCCTCTTGGGTTTTATCTAAAGTAAATCTGTCTTTAACTGCCAAGCCGTGTTTCATGTTTCTTTCTTCTTTCTTTAACTCTTACAAATATAAGTAACATTTTCAGGCAAATAACCACATTAAGAAAAAGCATTTCGTGAGAAGAGTGGCCTTGTTTGACACTTTAGCAAATACATCGTATGTACTGGCTTGGTGGGAAACAGCTTCCTCACTCAGTCTGTGGCAATATGCTGTCTTAGTTGAAGCATATGATGAAAATATATTCTCACATATAATTGGAAAAATAAGGACTTCAGAGAGCAACCACCCTGCAGAGGTCCTCATATCATACTTTGAAAAATTCTGCTGTAAAATATCTAGGAATTAACCCGAAACATGCCATACCTCCAAAGAAAAAAATTTTAAATGCATACTAATAAAAATGTAGAAGATCTAAACACATGGAGTTTATAGTCTTGGGTGAGATGGCTTTGTAATATGGCAGGGTAGATAGTTTTTGGGGCCCACCGCCAGATGGCCGCATCTGGCCATCCCAGAACTCAAAATCAGACCGCTCGGGGCAGACTGACACTGAAAATCTCCGCTGTTTCTAACCGCTGACCTTGGCTTCTGTACGAACTGCTTGCTTACTGATATTGGGAGTTTTCACTGTCTCTAACCGCTGACCTTGGCAAGCAAACTGCTTGCTTGCTTGCAAAATCTGCTTGCAAAGATCCCCAGGCCCCCGCCGAAAATCCCCCAGCCCCCGGAAGAAGTGTTTTTTAGTATAAAAGCCCAGCTCTCCCTCAACTCGGGTCCACGGGTTGGAGAGACCTGAGTCCTCCGTGGTCGCAGGCAATAAAGACCCTGCAATTTGTCATACTTTTGTCTTGGTGCTGGTTTCCTTATCTCACTAAAAATACAACAGCTTATGTGCTGATGATGTCAATTCATACTCAAATTATAACCTCAATAAAATCGTGTTTATAGTTCCAGTGAATCGACCGTACATTTGACAAATGTACGGTTTGACAAATTTGATAAAAAACTATTTGAAAATTGCTTCAGAAAAATAAATGTCAGGCCAGCATGGTGGCTTACGCTGTAATCCCAGCACTTTTGGGAGGCTGAGGCGGATGGATTGCTTGTGGCCAGGAGTTTAAGACCAGTCTGGCCAACATGACAAAATCAAGACTAAATCAAATCATAATCAACATGACTAAATCGAAACAAATCAAGAGGAAAAGGTTTCTCTACTGAAAACACAGAAATTAGCCAGTTGTGGTGGGAGGGCCTGTAATCCCAGCTACTCAGGAGGCTGAGGCAGGAGAATCACTTGGAACTGAGAAGCAGAGGTTGCAGTCAGTGGAGATGGGGCCACTGCACTTCAGCCTGGGTGACAGAGTGAGACTGTGTCTCAACTAAAGAAATACATACATACATTCTTAAATGTCGACACAAAACCATACTAATATTATAAAAATGGAGTTAAGAGCTGTTCCCTCTCAGGTACTTAGGCACACAATACAGTTATAGTCATTTTTAAAATTATGAAACATGGAACAGACAGATCTGAGCAAGCTGATTGGAAATCTCAGAAAATATCCCTGCGTTATTCAAAACCTACATGATAAACGTGGTGGCACAAATCAAGAGGAAAAGGTAGATTGTTCTCTAGTTGTAGTGAGAAAACTGCTCATTTTATGAAGCAAAGTAAATATGCATTTCTGCCTAACACCACACACAAAGGAGGAATCCACATGGATTCAAGAAATAAATACCAAATATCAAAGTATAAATTTAATAGAAGAAAGCACAGGAGAATAACTTTGTGATCTAGGCTCGAGGAAACACTTCCTAAACAAAAATTTTCAAAAGCACAATCATTAAGATGAGTTTTAAAACATGAAAAATATTCAACATTGAGGATTTCTGTTCAACAAAGGATTTACAGGATGAAGTTAACAGGCAGATGGGAAATGATAGTCGAATTGTCTAAAACTGACAGGAGCATATGCATGTAGCATGGGAAATTTCTTTAAAAAGTGACATAGGAATAGTATCTGGAACAAACAAGGAACGAGTTAAATCAAGAAGTAGTTACCTTAATTCAAGAATGCGCAAAGGATGTGAGAAGATGAGTTACTCAGGCAAATGAAAGAATGCTCAAAAAAAAAGGAAGAAAAAAATGGAGGGAAGGGGAAAATGAAAGACAGCTGTGGAATTTCACTGTATACCTATGCAGTTCCCAAAATTATAAAATGTCCAGTGTTGGTTGGGCTCTGAGGAGAAAGGAACATTTATACACTATGGGCTGGGCACGATGGCTCACGTCTGTAATCAAAGCACTTTGGGAGGTAGAGGCAGGAGGATCACAGGAGGCCAGGAGTTTGAGACCAGCCTGGCCAACATGGCAAAACCCTGTCTCTACTACAAATACAAAAATTAGCCGGATGTGGTGGTGCACGTCTGTAATCCCAGCTACTCCGGAGGCTGAGGCACGAGAATTGCTTGAACCCAGGAGGTGGAGGCTGCAGTGAGTCGAGATAGCACCACAGCACTCCAGCCTGCTGGTGACAGAGGGAGACTCTGTCTCAAATAATAATAATAAAGGAAATATTTACATACTATTAGTGGGAATGTAGAATAGTGGAAATAAAAAGTTTTAATGGGATTCATGCTCTGTGTACCAGCAAACTTGCTGCCGTGTATCTATCCTGACTTCTGAAACCTATTTATAGGGGGACTTGTAAGAGAATGTTCCCTGCAGCCGTTATTTTAGTGGGGATGTTGGATAAGCCTGCTTGTCCCTAACTGGAGAGAAGGCAGGCCACATTGCTACAAGAGTGTCTGAAATCCTTGGTTCTGGATGGTGTCCACCTATCCTTACACCCCCTAGTAGTCTCACTAGGACACTGTCCCCAAGTATCCCCGCCCCACGCAGGAGGAGTCAGACCAGCTCTTGGAGAACACAGAATCACCTGGACAGTGAGGAACTTGACTGGAGTGAGGATGACATATCCCACATGAAAAGACCACACTTATGACATGGAAGGAAAGTCTTCTGAGCACGCAGCCACCCTGCCCAGAAACCATGCCCCAGTATTAGCCACCTTCCCTCCCCATCCCTCCCATTGCTGGGCGACCTCTCTCCTACTGAACACTTCTCCACCTGCTCGGCTCCTCTCCATCCCCTCTCCTGGACTGCTGCCCCATCCTCCTCCTCATCTCCTCTTCTCTGCACCCGCTCCACTCTGGCTTCCAGAGGGAATTTTCTGAAATGTCCACAAGCTGTGGAGGCATCAGACCCATGGTGGAAACCCAAGATCTCACTGTGTGTCTTTGGAGAAAGCACTTTGCAACTCTGAGCCTCCTCTCCCCAAGTGAAAAACAGGAGTAACCAGAGAACTGTGAGAGTCTACCTTGTAAAAGTCATTGTCATTGACTGACAATGATTTTGGTCTTCTGAACTGGTTTGTTTTTAATGTTCTATACCAGATGTCACTCGCTGACCCTATTTTAGACTCATGGTCTCCAACCCTAGCAGGGACCTTAGACCTCTTGGTGGTGACACAACACAGTGTCTGATCCAATCAAGAGTCGGATCCAACCTTCCCTCTGTCCTCAAGCCCCTGCTTCACCCCTACAGTCCACCACCCCGCCTCCTGCTTGCTGGAGCAGCCACAGCTCTTGAGGCCAGGCTCCCCCATCTCCTCTGACAGGTGGACAGAATTCTGCCTACTCTGGTATCACTGCAGATGGCTCACACACAGGTGCAGAGCAAACATCTCACAGCACTGGGATGCACCCAGCTTCATGCTACCTCTTGCAACCAGGGACACAAAATACAGGTTACCCCGGGACACAAAATACATCTATCTATAGAGACAAAAGTGCACCTACAACAGGGCTTCTCAATCTCAGCACTTTGTGACATTTGGGACCGGATCGTTCTTTGTGGTGGGAGCTGTCCTGTGTATTGTCTGACATTTAGCGGCATCCTTCACCTCAATCCCTTAGATGTGAGCAAGAAAATCCCTCCCCCCGATTCACCATCAGAAGTCCTCACAACCAGGGTATCTCTGGACATGACCAAATGTCTCCTGGGGGCCAGATTCACATTCAGTTGAGGACCACTGACCTACAAGCTGCAGTGGGCACCTGGGCTGGCTGAACAGCCAGGCACTTTGGTGGGAAACAAAGATCCCATGCAGCCGCCTAAGGCTGGGGTCACTCTTTTTTCCCCATCTCTCCAGTTCTGCACCCCAGCTCTAGGCTGGGCAGCTCCATCCACAACTCTCTGACTCTGCCCTTGTACCCATATCCTCTTGGTCCCCCTCCACCTGGGGCTGCTTTCAATCAAGTGGCCATGAGGAAAAGGCAGAAAAAGCATCCTTTTAAGATGTTTTCAGGGTGCACCTGCAGGCAAGTATAGGAGCCAGATCAAGGGCGTGACGTCCCTGAACTGGTGCTGTGAGCTTTATTCCTGCGGTGGCCTTCCCGCAGGTCACTCCCATGGGCTCTCCAGGAAACCACCCTGGAAGGGCTGTTCTTGGGGTCTGTAGAGGCCAGGAGGAGCCTCAGGGGGCGTTTAGGAACCTGCAGCCTCCACCTCTTCTTCCAGCACACAAGGGCTCACTGCTACCTCTCTGCCCAGGGAGGGGGCCAGTCACATTCAGTTGAGGACCGCTGACCTATAAGCTGCAGGGGCACCTGTTCTTGTGTCAGTTTGCTGAGAATGATGGTTTCCAGTTTCATCATTATTTGTAAAATAAACACCATGTTCATTAACAGTGCCTCCCCATTGCCTGCTTCCCCCAGACTTAAGACAACCACAAATCTGCTTTCTCCTTCTGTCTTCATGGATTTGCCTGTTCTGAACATTGTATATAAACGGAACTATATACTATATGGCCTTTTGTGACTGGCTTCTTTCACCCAGCATCATGTTTTCAAAGTTCATCTATGTTACAGTATCAGTGCTGCACACCTTTTTACTGTCAAACCATATTCCATTGTATAAATATACCATATTTTGTTTATCCATCCATCGATAGACATTTAGATTGTTTCCATTCTTTACTTATTATGAATACTGCCGCTACGAGCATTGATGTATAATGTAAAAAGAAACTAAAATCGTGGGACCCCAATTCACTCTCCCAAAAAGAAAAAATTAAGCTAAAAGCTGAGTCATGCAAGAAGCTTTAGCAGAAATTGATAAGCTGAGGCTGGGTGTGGTGGCTCAGGCCTGTAATCCCAGGACTTTAGGAGGCTGAGGCGGGCAGATCACCTGAGGTCGGGAGTTGGAGACCAGCCTGACCCACATGGAGAAACCCTGTCTGTACTAAAAATACAGAATTAGCAGGTGTGGTGGTGGGCACCTGTAATCCCAGCTACTAGGGAGGCTGAGGCAGGAGAATCGCTTGAACCTGGGAGGCTGAAGTTGCCGTGAGTGGAGATCGCACTGTTGCACTCCAGCCTGGGCAACAAGAATGAAACTCCATCCCCCCTCCGCCGCCCCCCCCCAAAAAAAGCTGATTCTAACATTTATATGAAAATGTAAATGAACTGGAATAGAAAAAGTTAATTTGACAAAGGAGAACAAAGTTGGAATACTTATACTGTCTGGCTTCAAGACTTCTGTAAGAGTAAAATCACTTCTGTAAGGTGGAACAGGAGGTTCCCCAGTTGGATCCCCTTAAAACAACAATAATTTCACAGCCATCCAGGGGAAAAAGTGCCTTTTTGAGTGTCTTGGGATTCAGGCAGGCATTTGTGAAACCCAAAGGAACCCAGGAGCTAGAAGGGTTGTTTTGAGAAGGCAGACCCACACCCAGGTGACAGACCTGCTGATCTGGTCCCAGATCCCTATTCTGGTAGAGGCCCTATCCCATAAAGGGCTTAGGACCAGAGACAGCAGCCACACAGGGACTCCTTGGCCTCTGGAGTTGCAGGGAGCTCTGGCTTCGGTGCATCTAAAACACTCTCAGAGCACAGAGTCCAGGAAGCGGGAGCTTTGCAGGGTCCTACAGAGTGGAGACCTGGGAGGATTACGGATTGTACACACAGAAGGAAAAGCAAACCCCATAAGTGAAATATATAAGCATATAAATATTTATATGTACGTAAACATTTATATTCTAAGCTAAAAAATGATTTATGCAAGAGTTTATTTATACAACTGTGACAAATAGAAGTGTGTGCATTTATGCACTGTCCACCTTGTTTCTGTAAAAATGCTGCAGACACACCTGCTGTTCTGTACCTCACCCTCTTAGCCCCATATCTTGCCTCCCTTGACGTATGCACACAGAAGAAGACGCATTTTAAACAATCCCCTTTGTCATTGATTCAGAACTGGTTGAATCTGAGGCTCATTTCCTTAATGAGCCTCAAATATTCTGTTTATATGTACCCTCTAATATTCTGGGGTTTTTTGGTTTGTTTTTGTTTTTTTCGGATGGAGTCTTGCTCTTGTCACCCAGGCTGCTGGAATGTAATGGCAGGATCTCAGCTCACTGCAACCTCCACCTCCCGGGTTCAAGTGATTCTCCTGCCTCAACCTCCTGAGTTGCTGGGATTACAGGCACCGGCCACCACGCTCGGCTAATTTTTGTATTTTTATTAGAGACGGGGTTTCGCCATATTGGCCAGGCTGGTCTCGAACTCCTGACCTCGTGATCCGCCCGCTTGGCCTCCCAAAGTGCTGGGATTACAGGCGTGAGCCACTGCACCCGGCCCCCTCTAATATTCTGTAAAGCAGGGGCCTCCAACTTCCAGGCAGCAGACTGGTACTGGTCTGTGGCCTCTAGGGACTGGACCACACAGCGGGAGGTGAGCGGTGAGCGAGTGAGCAAAACTTCATCTATATTTACAGCTGCTCGTCATCCCTCGTGCTACTGCCTGAGCTCCGCCTCCCGTCAGATCAGAGGCAGCATTAGGTTCTCACGGGCGCATAATCCCTATTGTGAACTGCGCATGCGTGGGATCTAGGTCGCCCGTTCCTTAAGAGAATCTAACCCCTGATCTGTCACTGCCTCCCATCACCCCCACATGGAACCCTCTAGTCTCAGAAAAACAAGCACAGGGCTCCCACTGATTCTACATTATGATGAGTTGTATAATTACCTCATTATATATTACAATGTAATAATAATAGAAATAAAGTGCACAATAAATGAAAACCACTTGAATCATCCTGAAACCTTGCCTCTCCTCCCTCTGACGCAGTCTGTGAAAAAACTGTCTTCCATGAAGCTGGTTCCCAGTGCCAAAAAGGCTGGGGATCACTGCTGTAAAGGCATAGGCATGTGTGTGTGTGAGCTGAGGTCTCCATGCTTGGGGGAGGAGGGGCATTCAAGCGGAGACTATCAGGGACGCAGTAGCTGGGCTGTGCAGAGCTTACCTCTTCATTGGATGGGAGGCTGGGCTCCATGGGTTTTCAGTTCCCAGTCCCAGAACAGCTGACATCTCCTCCCTAAGAGTCCACCTATGAGTCCGTCTTAACACCTAACAGGTGTTCAAATTTTCTGTTGCTACCTGACCACAATAACTCTTCTGGATTCAGGCAAAGCCTCTTGTGTCTAGGAGGTTTCTCCCCGAGCCATTATCCACAGCCAAAGAGAGCAGGTGGTGAGGACAGGCTGGACCTTTAGGGCCCTTCTCCCAGACAGTGCAAAGCCATGCCTCTGCCCTCTGTGGGACCCAGGTCAGACTCCATATCTGGCTTTCACAGCAACCGCAGCAACAGCAGGAGCAGTGAGTTGCCCTTGCCGAGCCTTTGGTCTGCTTGGTGCATTTTGCATGCATTGTGTGTTTTAAGTATTATGACAACTGTGTGAGACGGGTGCTGCTGAAATGCCCATTTACAGACGTGAAGGGGCACAGCCCAGTGGTGAGGGGCACAATGTGAGGCTGGCTGGGTGGTCTGGGTAACCAGCCTGGCTCCACCAGCTGTGCGACTGTGGGTGGTCACTTAAATATCTTCCAGGATTAATGTTTCATTTGTAAAATGAAAAACAAGGTAGTTAATATATTCAAAGGACTCAAAACAGGCTGTGTGAGTTATGTTGGTACATGGTGGTGGCCGCCATTCCTGCTCTAGGCTGCCTGCCCATCCCAGGCATACAGGAGGTCTGCAGAGAGCCGAGTCCCCCTAGCCACTGGGAACACTTTCTTCCATGTCCCTAGGACCCTGCCTGTTCATGAAACTCCAGCTTTGCTCTCTGAGCCTAACAGAGGGAGTTGCCAGCAGGTGAGGTCTGTCCTTGCAGAGGGGTGGGGACTCTGAGGGATGCACCCACCCCACTGAGGCTGTAGGGCCAGCTGCCTGAATCTCCTGGCTGATTGAACTGGCAATGGCAGTGGATGGGGGAGACTTGAAGTCTCCCCAACGTCCAACCAGTGTCAGGAGCGCTGTCTTCCCCACTGTTTTGCGCAGCGGCTCTGCTAGGAGCCCCATCCTTCAAGACCCCTCCCTCCCAAGTCCTCCCCACAGGGTAATTCTGGACAGGATCCAGGGAGGGCCAGGAGGGGAGCCCTGGATCTGTTGGGAGGAGCATCCTGGGTGTGGAAGGAGGAACCAGGTGCTGATCCAATGGCCTCCAGATATTTCCCCTCTGGGCCACCACGTTGTCTGAGATGGGTCAATTTGGCATTAACCCTAATGAATGGGTGCACAACAGCATGGCAGAGGAAAAAGGTCTGGCCTTAAGGGTCTCACAAACCTGGCTTCCTGTGGGCTCTGCAACTTGGGCTAGAGGCCTGCCCTCCCTGACTCAGTTTGCTCTTGTGTTCAATGGACGCCTTCCCTCTTCTGGACACCGTCACTCGGGTCTCTCCAGCAATCCCACGGCTCTGGACTAGAGAACTGAGGGGAGGCTGGTGGGAGGGCTTTGGGCATGGGGATGCAGGTGAGCCTCTGACACGAGAAGGTGCACTTGACCTAGAGCAAGGGACACAGTAGGCATGCCTTTATCTAGAGCCCCTGCCACACAGTAGGAGTGCTTTGTGGAGAGTGCCTTGCACACAGTAGGCGTTCTTTATGTCAAGAACTTTGCACAGACTAAGTTTATGTACAGCACTTGACACATGGAAAGAATGCTTTATGTAGAGCATCTGGCACACAGTAGGTGCCTTATGTAGAGTACTGGACACACAGAATCACAGTTTATGAAGGGCACCCAGAACCCACAGTAGGCACGCTTTGTGTGGAGCACTTGGCACACAGTAGGTGCACTTTACATAGATCACCAGGCACACAGTAAACATGCTCCATGTAGAGCATCTGACACACAGTAGGTGTGCTTGTAGAGCAGCAGGTGCAGAGTAGGTACACTTTACATAAGTTACTCTGCACAAATTTCACTTTATGTAGAGGACGGAGAACACAGAAGCAAGATTTTCTGTAGAGTGTCCAGCACACAGTGGGCACACTTTACATGGAGCACCTGGCACACAGTACACAACATGTATGTAGAGTACCCGGCACATGGTAGGTGTGCTTTACGTGGAGTCCAGCACACAGTAAAAGTACTCTGCATATGGTCTTTTGCAAAGAGCAGAGACTGACACGCAGCAGCTAAGGTGCTGGCTGCCAGCCCCTTCCCCTCACTCCCTGTTTTTCAGGCTCCTCCCTCAAATCCTTCACCTGTCCCCGTCTAAGGCCCATTCTCCTTCGATCCCTCCTGTGTCCCCCTCTAAGGCCTCATCTGACATCCCACTTCCCAGATGGAAAGCCTGAGCCCAGGAGGGGCTCACTGCCCACAGTCAGAGCAAGGACAGGGCAGAAGAAGGACTCCACTGAGGGCCCCCGGCCCTGCCCTCCGCTCCCTGGCCCCATCGCTCACGGCCCCTCTCAGCCTCACCTCCCACCCCCATCTCTGTTCTCCTACGCTGAGTCCAGCCTCCAGGTTTTCCCCTCCAGTGGGGCTCTTCATCTCTACAATCTGTCCTCGTCATCCCCAGCACAGTTAGATACTTTGTTTCTGCCCCTGTCTGCCATGTCTTGACCCAGGCCCTGGGTTGCCTGCAGGCAGGACTTGAACTCCTGCTAGGCCATGAAGGCAGAGGCCAGAAGCTTCTGTCTCTGAGTCTACCAAGTCTGCAGTGAGAAACAGTGCATGGCGAACTCCTGGCCCACACGTGGAGGGGAGCTCAGGAGATGATCTGGGACAAGGGTTGGCCTGGCCCAGCTCACCTGTGACCTGAATTCTCAAGTTCTTGTGCTGGTCTTGGAAGGGCGGGGTGGCTGTATACCTTGGGGCTCAGAGTCACCTTTGACTGCACCTCAAGATACCCCCCACCCAGGTGTGAGCTGCTGAGACCTGAGGATCTGGAGCCTGTGCTGTATCATCCTGAGCTGGTTCTTTTGCATCCAGCTGGCCTGATGCCACGTTTTGGCTAGCTGCGCAGGCATGAAGGATGCACCCATGCCACGTTTTGGCCGGTTACCCAGGCACGGAACACAGACCCAGGAAGTGGGGATTGGCTGGCAGCTCAGCTCAGCCTCCCACAACCTTCCCTACATCAGGGACCAGGGGCAAAGACCTCCCAGTAAAGGGGGAGGGGGGTTCTGCAGGACAAGCTGCTCCTGACAGAAGGTGCCAGGCTGGGGGTGGCATGGCTGGAGGGTCCTGGCCTGGGATGGGGAGGGGCACTGCCCAAGGCTGGGGTGGCTGCAGGCTGCTGGCCTGGGAGACTGGTGATTTCCTGGTAACCGGACCCCTGGCAACCTCCCAGTGATTCAGGCTGGGCCTTTCTGGATTCTATCAGCCTCTCTCCATCTTTCCCTTTCTGTGTAACTGGAGGCCACTGGGCTGCTGGTTTCTGGACTTTAGATCTCAGCCCCTGTTGACTCGTCCCTGAGCCTCCCTGCTCTACCTCCAGCACTGCCCGTCCCTGTCCCTCTCCACTGTCCCTTGAGCTCCCCCGGCTCTTCTCTGGGCCTCAAGACCTCCCCTCCATCCCGTCCGCCCTGCAGGATGTCGCAGCTGAGCCTGTCCTGGCTGGGCCTCGGGCCGGTGGCAGCGTCCCCATGGCTGCTCCTGCTGCTGGTCGGGGTCTCCTGGCTGCTGGCCCGGGTCCTGACTTGGACCTACGCCTTCTATGACAACTGCCGCCGGCTCCAGTGTTTCCCGCAGCCTCCGAAACGGAACTGGTTTTGGGGACACCAGGGCCTGGTGAGTTTGGCAGCTGGACGGTCTGGGATCCCAGGGTGAATGCATTTCCTGAGGGGAAGGAATGGGGCTCAGGGAGCTGGGTTATGAGGGTGGCTGGGGTCTCGGAACAGACAGAAGAGAGGGAGGGGGCTCACTCCTTCCCCTCCCCACTCACTCATTCCTCTCCCACTCACTCATTCCTCTCCTCACTCACTCATTCCTCTGTTGTGCCATCCCAAGTCTTTCTCGCCTCCCTGACCTCACACTCCAGCCTGCGTGGACATTTTTCTTGCCTGTCTTCCCTGCATGATGGCACCTCTGAGGGGCTCCCATGGGAGGGGTTTTGGGTGCATAGAGCAAACATCTCTTGGCATTTGCAACTTCTCCACTGCTGGACTCGAGGCCTCCTGAGCCCACTCTCCAGGGGCTGCTCCCCTTTGCTTGTGTCTGCCCGTCTCCGGGCTGCTGCTTTCCCACAGGCGTTAGCTCTGAGCGCCTTCCCCGTGCAGGGACACAGCTGGGCCAGAAGAGAAGTGCAGGCGTCTCCCGCTGCCTCCTCTTCCTGAGGCACCTTCCTCCTGTCTTGCTCTTCCTCACTGACATGTCCCAGTCAGCCTTGTTGCCGGCCTAAACGAAAGCTGGCCACTCCCTTCTCTTTTCAGAAGCTGTCCTTGACTCCCCAGACCTGGACTCTGACTTAGACCCGCTCTCCCCTTTGCTGGACATTGCCTTGGCCTGCTCACGTGTAAATGGCATGATTGATGGGCGTGTCCACAGTGCAGTGGAGGGTGCACAGGTTGATGGGATGGGCCTGGCGTCAGGCGGTGCTCACTGCGGACAGTTAGTCACTTCTGTTCCCCTCGGGGCTACTGAGAACGGAAGGTCCCCAGTGTGGGAGGAACAGCAGCCCCTGAGGACCAGCCAGGACATGAGAGGAAGTGGGAACCAGCCACAGGGACACTTCCTGAGGCCACACTGTGGCCCACAATCCTCCTCCCGGGGGCCTTTTCCATGTGGCCACCCCCAGGTTGAAACCACTTCCAAGATGAGAAAATACATCCTCTTGAGCAGACAGCTTGCCTTCTCCCTCTGCTTTGGTATTTACTCTTCCTTCTTTCTTTCTTTAGACAGTCTCTGTTGCCCAGGGTGGAGTATAGTGGCATAATCTCAGCTTACTGCAACCTCCACCTCCAAGGTTCAAGCGATTCTTGTGCCTCGGCCTTCTCAGTATTTACTGGGAAGCCTGGATTACAGGCATGCCCCACCACGCCTGGCTAGTTTTTGTATTTTTAGTAGAGATCGGGTTTCACCACGTTGGCCAGGCTGGTCTCGAACCCCTGAGCTCAAGATACCCACCCACCGTGGCCTCCCAAAGCGTTGGGATTACAGGCATGAGCCACCATGCCTGGCCATTATCTTTGGATCTTGGAGAGAGCCCCAAGACAGGAGCAGGGGTGAGCCGAGATTCCGCGCAGCTGTTCCGAATCCAGATGTGCTGCTCAGGGCAGGGGCTGCACCACATCTGGAGGCTGCAGGGGAACTTGCCGGGGCCCCTCTGGGGAGGTGCATTAGGTGAGGTTCTCCCTGGAAACCGAATCCACAGGATATCTTCTCTGTTACCTCTCAAGCATGTATGAGAGAGAGAGAGAGAGAGAGAGAGAGAGA
>PVKP010031932.1:0-26466 GCA_004027715.1 Plecturocebus donacophilus | reverse complement strand
CTGGCGACCCGTGGGGCTGCTCCGCCTGGGGATCTCCTGGTCTGGGGGTAATAAAAATCCGTCTGGAAATGCGGCGTCCACTCACCCTCTGCACTTTCACTGGGAGCTGCAGTCCTGAGCTGCTCCTATGCGGCCATCTTGGATCCCTACTGATATCTTACCAGCCTCAATGTGTTCAGTGGCATGGACCTGAAAAAAATAAAGATTGAAAAATCAGATGACGGCCAACTCTCTACTCCACTCCACTTTAAGTAGGGAAATCTCAGCTGGTATACTATGGGATTAACTCTCAAACTCTACAGTGTCTTTACATCTATGAAGAGTGTAATATCTCAGTGTGGGATATGAACCTAAGGGAGCTATACTAAAAGTAAAATAGAAGCCCATTATACTTCAGTGTGTTCTCATGTGAGATTTAATATGAGACTGAATAACTTCCTCATTAATTTCTTCATTATATATTAATTTATTCATCATATATTAATTTCTTCTTCATATTTTTGATTATCTCTTGTCTGCTATGAGCTTTGCTAGATACCTTATAACCATACAGATGGAAAAATCTTATGAAAATAGTAGCTATCATATATAATTGAGTGCACATTATAGACTAGACTCTGTGTTTAAGTGGTTTGTTTTGTCTTTTTCAAGGCCCACAGCAAAGGCTTAAAAGAGAAAACATTATTCCCATTTTACATGTGAGAAAACTGAGACCCAGTTTGTGTAATAATTTTCTTGACATCATGAAGATAATAAGCAACAGAGTGGTATACAAACACTACCCATTTGACCACATGGTACTCTATAACAGTAAGTTACTCTTGACTACATGGTGCCCTACTTTGCTACCTTAAGTAAATTATCTGAAATGGTACACATGCATGAGGAATCCATTAAATATCAACACCAATAATCTTTTATTTCCTCAAAAAGAAGTAAAGTCTATACATCAGATATTTTGGAATGGTTGATTATTTTAATATATAAACCACCCACTGCCAAAGAAGAGAAGGAATTTCCAGGGAAAAATAAAAGCAGAAACTCTCAAACAAAATTCTACCCCTAGGACTTTGATTGGGAAAAAAACCAATGTGATTCTGGTGCAATGGACAATGAGGGTTGTAAAAAGGATTTCATGTGAGATTTAAATGGAAAAGAAACAGTGCATTCTGAATCTGTGCTTAACTTCAAAGAACAAATTGTCAATCAGAGTCCAATTCCAAAAACATGTGAAGAAAGCCAAAATACCATCTCAACAAATCTACAGAAACTGACATGTCCTTTTGAGAACAATCATCGCAGTACAAACCTCAGAGGATATAAGAGCCTAGAAATGTAAATCTTAATGTCACAGGGACATTTATACTCTGCAAAAGTCATCTCTAAAAAACTGCCCCCAAAATGACAGAGTGATACTTGGGAAAGTGAAGGTCACACGTCATCTCTCCATCCTGGAGTTTTTCAAGGCATAGGAGGTTAAAAGTTGAGCAGCCCATAAGAACTTCCAGAAAAGGATTAGAGTTTTTCCCTGATCTACTTTTCCTTAAAGCTACACAGCTTAGGGTGCTCAAGTCAAAGGAAGACATCCAGAAACTCGCTGAAATAAAAGGGCTGGGCTGATAAAAATGTCTTTCTGGTTCAGTGTGCTCCAAAGACCAGTGACTGGGAAACACCGATAGACAGAAATAAGGGCAGGAATGGAAGAACATGATTTAGGTTCAGACTACAACATGATTTAGGCTCAGACTACAGTCTCTACACTTTCACATACAAAAGATGTTGCACAAATTAGTCATCTCTGTGCTTACATCTCCAGTTGTTAAAATGATTTGATGATGTGAAGGCTGCCAAACTCACAAAATCCCCATGAAAACCAAATGAAATAGATTATGTAAAAACATGGTCTAAAATAAAGAGGTTTTTTTATTTGACTATGAAGTACAATCATTTTGATGTGTTGTTAAATTCAATTTGCTAATATTTTATTGATAAGTTTTACATCAATATTCATCAGATATATTGGTCTGTAGTTTTCTTTTTTTGTGTGTGCTGTCTATCTGGCTTAAGTATCCAGGTGATACTGGCCTCATAAATATTATGAAATACTCCCTCCAGCTCCATTATTTGGAAGAGTTCAGAAGTCTTAGTATTTCTTTTTGGAAGTTTGGTTGAATTCAGTTGCAAAGCCATCTGGTCCTGGGTTTTTCTTTGTGGGGGGCTTTTAATTACAGCTTCAATCTTTTTATTTGTCATAGGTCTGTTCAGGCTTTCTATCTCTTCCTGATTTAACCTTGGTAGGTTGTATTCCTCTAAGAATTCATTTATTTCCTCTAGGTTATTAAATTTGACAGCATATGATTGTTCATAATCCAGATACTTCTCAACTTATGATAGGTGTAACATCCCCCCCAAAAAACAATCTAAGTCCGAAATATATTAAGTTGAAAATGTACTTAATACCCCCAATAAACCTATCATAAAGTCTAAAAATCATAGGTCAAACTATCATAAGTCTGTAGTCCCTTATGATTCTTTTTATTTCGGAGACTAATTTAACATATGCAAATCAATCAATATGATATATCACATTAACGACCTGAAAGACAAAACCACACAATCCTATGAGTTGATACAGAAAAAGCATTCAACGAATGTTCAATATCCTTACTTGATAAATGCTCTAAACAGTTTAGGTTTAGAAGGAAAGTTTCTCAACCTAATAAAGCCCATTTATTAAAAACCTACAGCTAATATAATCAATGGGCAGAAACAAAAAGCTTTTCCTCTAAAATCTGATACAGGGCAGGAATACCTACTTTTGCCACATTTATTCAACATAATACTAAAAGTATCATCAAGAGCAATTAGACAAAGAAATAAAAGATGTACTCAAATCAGAAAGAAGAAAAATTATCTCTACTTGCAAACGACATGATTCTATATGTAAAACATACCAAAGATTCCGCCAAATAACTGTTAGACCTAATAATTAAAATCAGTAAAGTTGCAGGATATAAAACCAACATACAAACATCTGTGGCATTTCTAAACACACACACAAAAAGACCTAGCCAGAAAAATAAATCAAGAAAATAATCTCATTTTTGATAGCATCAAAAAAAAAAACAAAATAAAATACTTAAGGATAAATTTAACCAAGGCAATAAAATACCTATATACTAAAAACTATAAAACATTGATGAATGAAATTCATGAGGACACAAATACAGAAAAGATATTTTATGCATATGAATCTGAAGAGTTAATGTTGTTAAATTGTCCATACTACCTAAAGCAATAGATTAATTCATTTTCATATCAAAATTCCAATGTCATTCTTCACAGAAAAACAATTTTAAAATTTGTACAAAACCACAAAAGACTGCAAATAGCCAAAGCAATTCTGAGAAAAAAAAAACAAGTTGTAGGTATCACACTTTTTAGCATAAAATTATACTATGAAGCAATAAAAACAAAACAATATGGTACTGAAATAAAAACAGACACATGAACCAGTGAGAAAGAACAGAGACCCCAGAAATAAACCCAGACATATATCATTAACTGCTTTTTAGCAAGGGTATCAAAAAAACAGAATGGGGAAAATGCAATCTCTTGAATAAATGGTGCTAGAAAAACTAGATTTTCACATACAAAACCATGAAATTGGACCCTTGACTTATACCATATGAAAATCAACTCAAAATGGATAAAAGATCTAAATGTAAAACCTGAAATCATAATACTCCTAGAAGTAAACATAGAGGAAAAACGCCTTGACATTAGCTTAGCCTTGACAATGATTTCTTGGATATCACACCAAAATCTCAGGCTACAAAAGCAAAGACAGATAACAAGGACTACACCAAACTAAAAAGCTTCTCATAGTAAAAAATAATAATAATAATCAGCAAAATGAAAAGACAATTTACAGTTTGTGGAAAAAAATATTTACACACCATATATCAGATAAGGGGTTAAAAGCTCAGATTTATAAATAACTCAGATACCTCAATAGCAAGAAAACATAACCCAATGTAAAAACTGGCAAAGGACTTGAATAAGTGTTTTACCAAAGATGATGTAAAAAATGACCAATAGGTACATGGAAGGGTGCCCCAAATCACTAATTATTAGGGAAATGCAAATCAAAACCACTATGAGTTACTGTTTCACACCTCTTTGGATAGCTATCATCAAAATGACAAAAGATAACAAGTGCTGGTGAGGATGTAGAGAAAAGGGAAGCCCTGTACACTCTGTGATGGGAACGTAGATTGATGCAGCCATTGTGGAAAACACCATAGAAGTTCCTAAAGAAATTAAAAATAGATTTACCATATATGATCCCACAACTCCTCTTCTGGGTATATATCCAAGTGGAATGAAATCACCACCTCATAAAGATATCTGTACTCCCATGCTCGTTGAAGCATTATTCACAGTAGCTAAGATATGGAAACAACTTTGGTGTCTACCAATGAATAAATGGATAAAGAAACTGTGGTGTACATAAATATACTCACCCTTTTAAAAGGAGGATGTTCTGCTATTTGCCATAACATAGACAGACCTGGAGGACATCATGCTAAGTGAAATAAGCCAGACACAAAGGAAAGCATTGCCTGATCTCACTTACATGTGTAAGCTTAAAAAAAAAAAAAAAACGTCCAATATGTAGAGATAGAGAATAAAATAGTAGTTACCAGGGTCCAGGTATGGGGGAGGAAAGGCAGAGATGTGGGCCAAAAGATAAAAAGTAGCAAATATGTAGAATGAGCAAGTCCAGGGATCTAATGTGCAACATGAGAATTGTGGTTAATAATAGTGTTTTGTATTCAGGATTTTTGCTAAATGAGGAGATTATAACTATTCTTGCTGCATGGGGGGGGGGAATAGCTAACTAAGTGAGATGGTGAATGTATTTGATCTTTATCTTATAAGACCATGTTGTATACTTTAAATATACTCAGTAATATTTATTTTAAGAAATAAAATAATTAAGTTACGTAAAATTGTATTATTAGTATCTTTCTTTCTCTTAAGATTTAACCCTTTTCCAATTTATCTACTTTATTTTTTTTTTACTCATTTAACTTGGAATCATAGAGATAACCATCAAAATATCCAAATATTCATTCAGCTGTTAAATGTCGAAAGTAGATCCTTCAAGTTGAGAGTTAGGAGAAGATGGAGCAAGGAGGGGACAGAAGAATACTGCATTTTGTTACTGCTCATCAGAACTTTTGATTTTTTTATATGGCCCACAACTAACTCCAAGTAAACTATTCACAGATAGATAAGAATCAATTCGCACCACCCGAATTCCCATTTTCCCCAATGCACTTATATCGCAATTTTCAGTTTAATGATTAACTTTTAAATTTAAACACTATACTTGATCCTTCATTTTTAATTTATCAAATATTGACATTATCTTTCAACAAGTAAGTTTTATGATGAATGCATTAACAACCCTGCCTTTCCTTCACTTCTCCTTGCCCTCACCCGCATTCCCACTCATACACTGTGCAGTTTGGGCTTACGCATTGTCAAGGCTGAAAGCATTTGTGTTCTATATCAATGTTATTCCAAGCACTAGCTACTGAAGAAATGGCATCCTTATGACTCAATCCTTTTAGTATGCTTGAAATTCCTAAGTATCTGTTAACCTCAGCAATGATACAATTAAAGGAAAAAAAAAAAAGTAGAGAGGAGGAGATACAGATTAATGCTATTTATGCTTGTCTTCCATGTAGTATAAATGTCTTGGCCAACAAGACTTTATTACAGATGTAACCTTGAGGAGAAAGGAAAGACCAAAAATACCATTTTCCCCAAGAAGTTCAGAATAGGCTGTGTGAAGACATAACCGGAAACAATAATCTCTAGTTTTTTCCAGTTTAGGTTGCCTACAATGACCTCAAGCCATGGGTGCAAAGTGAGAATTGAATCAGTCAGAAAGTATTTTTCTGCTCATCCATATTTTCTCGTTACTCAACAATGACAGATAAGCTGTGTATGCGATTTAAATATCTCAGATTTTGACTTTTTCCCATCACTGTCAACACAATTTCTTCTGTAGAACTGGCACATCTAGTGACAGTTACCTAGGGCTCCATGGCCTTAGCGCCTGCTGGGGTTTTCTTCCCAGTCATTGCTAAGGTTTTTCTTTTAGAAAATGTTTTTAACATTGCACCAGTATAGAGCCGTTTCATCAGCATTTGCAAACTTGCTCAGGATGAAGGCTTTCCTTAAGTTATGATCTTAGCAAATTTATATGTGTAATTCTCAGCTGCTTCTTGATCAACAGAAGCTTTTGTCACCTATTTTCAAATATTTTACACATGTTAAGTTTCTGCAGCCAACTTTCTGAATATTTGCATTCACCTTCGATATTCACTTTTTCGTGGAATAACCTGGCTGGTTTCATGATTAATAAGCCAGTCGTTGGCATGCGGTTACATGGTTGCTTTTAAATCTAATAAACCCAAAATTAAGATCTTCATTTCTTTGCCCAGTGTAATATTTCCCTTACTTTTCTTTAGTTGCTTATTGTTGTGACCATAAAACGTCAACAATTTCCATTTCGCTAAGTTGTATGTGGTGATGGTTCTTACACTGCAGTCTTTGGTAAGACACACCACCCTCATTAAGCTTTTTCTCAATACTTTCCTCCTATTTGGGCTCCAATATTCAGTAATTTTAAAATTTAAATGATGTACTTGATTATTTTCTTTTTGGACTTCATTTTATGTTGATGCTGGGTTTCCTAAATTAATCTTCTATCCTCATACATTTTCTCTCATATTCTCTTTCTCTCACTCACACACACAGAGCAATGCTTACTTCTTCCCTTTTCTTCATGTTAGCAATCTATCTTTAACATCCAAGTTCTCTAATTGTTCACTAGTTTCCCTTTTCATGAGAGTCTCTCTTACTTATGAATAGAAAATTACTAGCTTGTTAAATCTCTCAACATACAAATGATGGTTCTGTAGTTGTTTTAAATTTATGAGATTGTCTTCCTTTCCCTGAATTGTATGTGTTTCTTTGGGGGTAATTTTTTCCATTCCTTTATGATCCTTCTTTTTTTTATCTCATTAGCTTTGTTCAAATATCTGGTGCTCCCTGGTTCTCAATTTCCCATGTGAGGTTGGGCACTGTAACAGCTGATGGGGAGCTCTATGTCCATGGAGGAGGCTTATAGACTGGTGACCTTTCCCCGAGGATGAGCTGGTATGTAGATCGTAGCTATCGTGCTAGTGGCCTCTTAAATGCCAGAGTACGGATGTTTTGTTCTGAGATGCCAATGTTCCCAACGTCTTCAGAGACTCAAGTTTGTTGTTTTTCTGAGAGCTATATGTGAGACCACTCAGCCTTCCATATGCAGAAAATGGAGTGTAGCTAGGTCAACTGTTCCATATATAGACTTTTACTGAACTTCCAGCCTCCAGCCACATGCCCTCCTCTTCCCCTACCCCATACCATCTCCAGAGCCTCTCCAGGGTTCATCAGATCAGCTACGTTCTTGGTTGGCACCCATTCTTGGTTGGAGCACACACTTCCCACTTTCTAGCCTAGGGTTATGTGTCCTGCACATTAGCTATCACTTTCTGCTAATTCCTAGATGTATTAAATTTTCTTATCTTTTAATGGGCTTCATTCTGTTCTCTCCCTTTTTGAGAATGTATACCTCTTTTGTCCTTTATTCTCATTTTAATGATGTTTCAGGAAGTAAATTTAAACACATGTGGTCTATCCACTATTTGGCCTATGAGTTCCATTTCTGAATTTTAAAATGTATCTAGATGAGGGAGGGAGGAATAAAATGTATTAAATTGAAAAATAAATGTTTTCCATCATAAAACCTTATTTCTTTATTCAATTCCACTTCCCAAAAATAAGTGTGTCCGTTTAAGTCCACCTGGAGATTTTCACCGTTATTCTAAATAACACATTTCTGCCTCTACCTCTTGACTCAAAAAAACTTACTTAGTATTAGTGACGCTTCACCTTTGCACCTTTGCAGATAAGGGATGTATCTCCTCAGATTGGGTGTGCCTAATGTCTTCTCACATTTCAATCAGGTAACCAATTTTGTTAGTAATCTTACTTTTGTTTTTTATTTGCTTTCCTTTACTATTTTAAAATACACTGAAACTTCAATTTCTGTTTCCAAAAAGTTCTAGGCAAATCTCTTTGCATCCCTGGTGGTACACCTAGGACCAGCTACATAATTTGCAGGGCTCTGTGAAAACTGAAAATGTTGGCTCCCAGTTCAAAAATTATTAAGAGTTCTAAGACAGCAACAGCAGAGCATTAAATCAAGCAAAGGACTCTTCTAAGTGTAAAGCTTTGTAGGACTACACAGGTTCCACACCCATGAAACTGGCCCTGCATGTACCATTCATACTCCCTTCAAGAAAAATTTGCCATTCAGTTCAAGAAATGCAGTTAATTGACAGTCTTCAGCTGTAACCCATTCAGGATTCACGTCAGTGTTTGAGCCAGTGCCAAGCTTGTCCCAGCCAGGCCTCAGCCAACAACGAAGGATATGTGGTAGGAATCCTATGGTTGAGCCATTTCCGCCCCTCCAGGACTCCTCTGTTGAGCAGGCTTTGCTCCTGAGTGCCCTGCTGATTGGACTGAGCCATAGTCATATCTGCATCCTGGTCTGAAGTTCTCCTTGCCCAATCCTGCTTCCATCCACTTTTCCATTCTCGGATGTGTTCTCTCTGTGACAGTCTGAAGGCTTTCCCAGCCCAATCCTGTTTCCACTCCCTCCATCTTTCACAGGAATTACCCTCCAATAAACCTCATGTATCCGCAACTCCATCTGTGTCTCCTTCCCAGAGGACCCAGAGGACACAGCATCTTGATTTTATGTTATATGAGATAATGAAATTCACCTTCTTCTATCACCTTCCAACTGTCTTCCTTCCCTAAGCCTCTGCCATCACTTTCTGATTTCTGATTCTATCATACCATGACTTCTATATTGTCAGTCCTTATTAATGTTTATCTCTAAAATGTATATTTAAATGATATGCTTTGATTATGTAAATATATATAATATGCATGTTCTAAAAACTGAAAAACAATAAACAGTACTTGCAATACTATGCTAATGTAATAGTACCTATTTTTAATACAGTGATATGGTTACTCTTTAAAACAAATAATGTTCTGTGTTACCAAATCTACATGACTCAAAGGACAAAGCTCCAAAGGTTTGCATTCAAGGGAGCCTCATTGCTTATATCTAACATATGTGATCCAAATCTTGCTACGTCATAGCTTGTTTCATATTTGAAAGATGGTTTCCTTATACAGAGTTTTGTTTTGCCTGAAGGTTCTCATGGTCTTTCTTTTTCTTATTGACAAAAGAAACACATGGCTAACTTACCATGTCACTAATATCATGTGACTGGGACTAAATTAAACTACTCTCAAAGCCTCCTAGGATTTTTTCTCATTAGCTGGGTGAATTCAGCTATTTCTTGGATCTCTTTTCTTCTTCCTTTGGGGATGTCTTTTGTTTTATTTGTGTTCATGCATTTGCTGATCTATTTTGAAAATATATTCTAAAGCAATTTTTACAGAGATTTTATTTTTTTAAGATCTTGAATTTCTGAATGTTCTTTTCATTGCTGTCACACCCAAATAATAATTTAGCTGAATATAGAACTCTCAGTAGCTCTACCTAAAGAATATCACTTAATGTTTCTACCTCAGTTACCTCATCTGGAAAATGTATTTAATAATGATAACTATTTCAAATGATTGTTGAGAGAGTTAAATAAAATAATTTATATAAAGCATTTATAAGAATGCCTAGCACATGGCATTCAATAAATGTTAGTTCTTGGTGTTATTAATATGCAATATTATTTCCTCTCAGAACTTTGAAGGCTCTTCTGGCATCTAGTATTGCTGTTTTGATGTTGATATTATTTTTGTTCCTTGGTAAGAGACTTTTATTTTCTCTCTGGAAGCTCCAGAGTTATATTTATCTTTGGGTCTATGAAATTTCATGAGAGTTTATCTAGGTATGTTTCTTTTTTTATTCTTCCTAGTTGGCACTTGTATATTTCTTTAGCTTTAAGATGAGTTTACCTATTTTTTAAAAAATATTTTCTTTCTCATTTCCATTTCTCTTGATATATTTTGAAATTCTATTAATAAGGTATTAGATCCTTATTTGACCTTAATGTTATATATCTCTAGCCTTATTCTTAATATCTTTTCCCTCTTTCATTTTACATTTTGCCCTGAGAGATTTTGTCAATATTATGTTCCAGCCCTTCTAGTGAATATTTTAGTTTGTAAATCAGATTTTAAATTTCTAAGAATATTTTTAGTCACAGAGAGTTGCAATTTCCCAGGAGCATATTCTTGTTTTATAAAAGCAGTATCTCCTAGAACCTCTCTACAAATAGTATTTGGAATATTTTCAGTTGTAACTGTTCCCTCCTATATTTGTTTGCTCAGCCGACATAACAGAATACCACAAACTGGGTGGTTTAAACAACAAAAATGTATTTTCTTGCTGTTCTGGAAGCTAGAAGTTTCAAATATGTCAATCAAGATGCAATAAGGGTTGGTTCTTGGTAAAGCTTTCTTCCTGGCTTATGGATAGCCACCTTCTCACTGTGCTCCCACATGACTTCTCTCTGTATGTGTAGAGAGAGAGAGAAAGAGCTCTGGGCTCCCTTTCTCTTCTTATAGGGACCTCAGCCTTATCAGATAAGGGTCCCATCCTTAGGATCTCATTTAACCTTAATTACTTCTCTAAATATCCTATCTCCAAATACTGTCAAATTGTGGGTTAGGGATTGATACGTTGGGGATCTATGTCCCTGCTCTCAGAAAAGTACCTGCTGCCCATGCTGTGTGGTCCAAGGACTGGAGAGTTCTTTTCAGAGGGTTTCTCCCTTCTTAAAATGGATAGGTCCTCTGTAATAATGTTAGGCTAAGGAAAGGAAGCCCTAATACTATGATTGAATTTATTGTCAGCCTACCCAGACAGAGGCTTGAATTTGTATGTAACATGATTTCAAGAAAATAAGTATTAACTATGTAAGGGCAAATGCAAAAAGAATAACTGTATATAAATATTATCCTCTAGTTAGTAGGTTTGTTTTTACAGGAACATGAGTTCACTTTAATATGATTTTTTAAAGTAAGTATTGACTGTACTCTAATGCTAAAGATGAAAGAACTATATACAAATATTGTACTCTAGTTAGGAGGCTCATTTTTCACAGGGCTATGGTTGGCAATTTTGAAACTACTTACGTGTATTGTGGGATTGAGAAATAAGTTAATATATCAGAGATAATGAGAGCCAGGTTTCTTACTGGTGGAAAGGGAAGTTATAAACAAGGAAAGGGGGAAAGCTAGCATGAATCCTGTGGTGTTTGACTGAAATTGGAAGCATCAGTATAAACTTGTGTTTTTAAATATATATATATACAGATAGATGAGCATAGAAACAAATATAACTGTCCACTGAGAGGATCAGAATCAATGACACTCTAATAACAATGAGAAGCCCTCGATTTTTCAATGCCAATCTTCAGGCTCAAATAAAGGGTTGATCTCAAGGACTGGGGCAGGGTGAAATACAGATGAGGATGGAGTATCTTTGTAGTTCAGAAAAGCCAGGAAGTTCTCAAGAAAATGACCAGGAAAATTTTAAAAGACACAGAGCCAACTTGATGGGGCTACCTATGGCCAAATCAGGGACAATTTGATAATCAAAATATACAATGATAGAATGGATTCTAATCAATGCAAAATAAAAATTCACGAGTACATAGTGATATAAATAAATCATAGAGGAAATAAAAGTAGAGAAAGCTCTGTCTTAAAGTAGAATTTCAATGAATAAATGTAGAAGAAATAAATAGAAAAATCACCATTTGACAAACACCACAGTAATTATTGTTTTAGATAAGGATTATCTATGAATATAATGAGTGGGTGAAAATATCCTAAGAAATAGATAGTAATATAGTGTCAAAATATCTCTTGGAAAGATACTCATTAATTATAAAGAGAAAACACTCACTATAGAGGGGAGAAGTCTGGCAGTTACCACCTTAGCAAAATCATCAAAGTTAACATTTTGGGAACAAATTGACATCATTTGCCTCCTAATTCAATGCTGTGAAAGACACATTACCACTTGTTCAGTATTCTTGCCAAAAATGCATAACCTGAATTTAATTATAAAGAAATATCAGACAAACTAGACTGAGGGGCATTCCTGAAAAAGAACGAGGTAGGACTCCTCAAAAGTGTCGAAGTCATAAAAGAAAAGACAAGACCAAGGAACGGTCACAGACTGAAGAGACCAAGGAGACATGACAACTCAATGCCCTGTGTAATCCTAGATTCGACCCTGGACCAGAAACGAAAACGTAGTGGAAATACTGGAAAATTTGCATAAAGTATGTATATCAGTATTATGTCTAGTGTTTTCTCTGATGATACTTTCTCTTTCTTCCTTCTACTGGGGCTCTGTAAGATGATATTTGTGAAATTTTGGTGAATGGCATATGGGACTTTTTAGCATTATTTTTATAATATTCTGTTAATCAGAAGTTGTTTCAAGTTGAAAGTTAAACCATCAATGGATACTAAAACTAGTGTGTGAGACAGTTTGATGAAGAACAATATATATACCTGGTCTCAAATTATTTTCTCACTAATAACTTATTAATTACTGATTAAACTTATTTCATTATATATTAAACTACTCATAGAAGTTTTATGTATTGAACCCTATACTGATATATCCTCCTAATATTCTACACCATAGCAGACTGATTTTTACAAAATATGAAGCTGATCATATCAACACTTCCATAATTGCTCATTCCTTCTAAGACAAAGGCAACCACCCTTAACACCAACGGCAAGTCACTGCAAGGTCTGGTGGTCCCTGCCTGGTGAAGCCTCCTCTGTTTCATCTCCCCTTTGGTTTTTTTTCTTGCCTTGTCTTCTTCAGCCACATTGTCCTTCTTTGGTCTTTTAGAGGAATAATTCATATTCCTCTAAAAACAAACCTACTAACTAGAGGATAATATTTATATACTGTTGTTCTTTTTGCATTTACC
This sequence comes from Plecturocebus donacophilus, assembly GCA_004027715.1. Classification (NCBI taxonomy): domain Eukaryota; kingdom Metazoa; phylum Chordata; class Mammalia; order Primates; family Pitheciidae; genus Plecturocebus; species Plecturocebus donacophilus. The sequence goes on along the minus strand of PVKP010031932.1, from coordinate 13,339 downwards.
CTTAGAATACATAGTCAATATCTATTTTCTTGAAATCATGTTACATACACATTCAAGCCTCTGTCTGGGTTGCCTGACAATAAATTCAATCGCAGACATTCTTAGGGCTTCCTTTCCTTAGCCCCACATTTTTACAGAAGTCCTAAGTATCTTAAGAAAGGAGAAACCGTCTGGAGAAAACTCTTCAATCTTTGCACCACACAGCATGGGCAGCAGGTACTTTTCTGATCCTATCCATATCAATCTCTAATCTGAAATTTGACAGTATTTGGAGATAGGACATTTAGAGAAGTAATTATGGTTAAATGAGATTCTTCTTTTGTACAGTCTTCAAGCACAAAAATCAAATTTTACCTTTGTGTGATTGTTTGAATTGTGTCTCTCCTTTTTACCAGACTGTAAGTTGTATGAAAGCAGAGTCTGAGTGCACTTCAGTTTTTAGCCTTGTATTCTCGGAGCCTAACATAGATACTGAAATATAATAGACAAACAATAAAAAAGATGAAGGAATTAATGAATTAACTAATGATTTTGTTTCTTTGATTTTATAATAAATATCCTTTCTTGCTTAAATAAATTTTGAGTGGAATTCTGTGACCTTTACTCAAAATAGCTTTGAATGAAACTCATTTTATCAAAGACCAAAAACATGTGGGTTGTCATCTTTAAAATGAAAACAATCATGTCACCTTGCCAGTCTTGTTGAGTTATTGTTAGAGTTAAATCAATTGATCAAAATTTTTCAAGTTTTACAAAGTTGGTAATTTCTGTCATAGCCTGGTCTGCTGGACCTTCTGGATGTTGTAGATACTGGCTGCCAATGCCCAGAGGCTGATCTTTGTTGTAGGCTCTCTAATTGCACATGCAAATGCCTAGCTGTTATACAATTCAGGATAACGGTTCAAAATGGCACTAGTGGCTTCTTGAGAAATTTTACCCAGATCTTGACGACATGATTCAGATGATGTCTTACAACATAGCAGAATTTACAACCAGATGAGGCTACAAACTCAAGTTTCAGGATGATGTAGTTGAAGATATAAGAGGTTACATGAGCCAATGTTGCACAGGCAGAATATTATTTCCACCCTCTAAGCATGTCACAAGTGAGAAACAGAGAGACTCGAGACAATGAGCTCACCAAACACATGACAACCTAATGACCTCTGGTAAGACCTGCTGACTATACCCAGCAGCTGACGCAATGTGGCTACTCTGAGAGCACAGCATGCATGTGTGCCAGAGCACGTCCTTAAACCAAGACTACAGCTCCAACTCTGGCTCTGATTCATACATTGTAAATGTGTAAAATAGGATGGACACCAAGGATCTCTCTTCAGTCACTGTCACTGCCAAGCATTCACAAGTGTTAGCCCAGATAGATCTGAGAAAAGTCAACTACGCAAGATACTCTCATGTGACTGTGCATAATACAACCAAAGTGGCCTGAAAAAAAAGAAAAAAAAAAAGCAGATCAAGACACCCTACTACTTAATACATTTCAATGCCTTTCCATTGCTATCATGATAGGCACCAAATCTTTAATAAGTCTATGACATCCTTTGAGGTCTGTCCCCTACATATGTCTCCAACCCTATCATATTCCATGCTTGTGCCACCAAATTGCTCCCATCCCATCATATACCTACCCACATCTCTGAGCTCCCAGACTCCCAGCCACATAAATTTTGCTGTGCTCCTTATTCTCTTCATGCTTTTGTCTACCCATATAGCCTTTTCACATAGCGCTCCCTCTCCTTGAAATGTTCTTCCTTCATTTTCCATCTGGTCATCTCCCAATCACCTTTCAGAGATCATACAGAGCATCTCCTTTTCAAAGAAGGCTTTCTTGATCTTATGACAAGGTTAAATGTCATTTCCATAAACCCTCTTAGTGCAATGCTTTGCTCTTCATTTTCAATTCATGTATGTGCCTATTTGAGTGATGTTTGACTCCAGTTATTTCTAGTGGCTAGTGACTTGCTGAGTTTTGTTCACCATTATGTGCCCAGGCGTTAGCATAGTGCCCACCTCTGGTAAAGGCTCAATAAATACTTGAGAGTGAAATCAGTGAATTTAAGCCATGCTCAATACAAAATGATGAATGCCTTTATGACTTCTGAAGTGTTTTAATTTTCCTTCTTCTGCAGAATTATGGGTAACATAAAAAGACTAATCTAGTCTGTGCATAGGTCTTGTGTGTCTGGCTTACAAATGTACCTTGGTCACCTCCCTTCTATCCTCCTCAAGAATATAAATGCACTAACACAGAGGAGAATTGCACCTCAAATCAACAAGTCAGTGATCATTAACATTAAGCTCAGTCTTTCTCCTGTTTTATTAGTGGTTGGAGGACGCATGTTTTCTGATGATACTATTACAGCAAGCTCCAGGAATGCTGCCAATGTGTTTCTGAGGTGATTTTTGACAATCTATTTCCATCAGCTTCATGCAGTTCTGCACCTATTAACACATTCTGTTGAAATCAATGTCATTGTAAAATCCATCATTTCAAAACCACAGGAATCAAATTAAAAACGAAGAAATTTCATCAAAATACTTCAATTGCTTTTGACTAATTTCATTCAGTCTGACAATCCGAAGCTCTAAAATTTATATGATATTTGCCAAAGGATACATGGAAAGATTTTATATCCATCAGATATTTTGCTTTTTATTCCTTTCCAAATTATCTCTTAACACGTTTACTACCATGCCTTTAGAACTTCCAGAATTGTCTCAATTCCTAATAATTTGAGGGAGTCAGTGTGTTGTATGACCATCTCAATCCCCTTCCTGTTTGGTACATGGGCCCTCTGATACCAAATAGTAAAATGGAGACCCAGGGTGATCTTAGGGAAGTTTATGAATCTCATAATTCCCCTGACTGATAAAGAACAGACAATACAGCCCCTCAAGCCTCACTTAGTGCAGCTTACACAGACTAAGCTTTTTCTCTCATATTAAAATCTTCTCCGGTCTCTTTCCTCTTTACCCTGACTCCCTGCCATCATAACAATCCACATTCTAAAATAATAAACTTGAGCCCATAATGGACATTTTTCAGACTCTTTTGCTCCATGTGTGAATGAATTCACAAGTTTTGAATCCCTCCACCTCAAAGAAGAAGCCATTGACTCACCTTCACAGCCTCTTCTCAAATAACGCTCAAAGTGACCTAGGCTTCATCAATTAGGTGCATCTGGATGATGTTGTATTTTGTAAGAGAGTAGGGAAAGAAAGCATCACGCCAAGCCCACTAGAAGGAGGGATGTTGGAGTGGTGTGCAGCATTCAGAGGTGGCAGTGGTGGGAATCCTGGTGGTGTTGTCCATGGCTAGTGTCATTTATGAAAGCTGAAATGTCTGTATCCACTGGTAGCAGCAACCGAGTCTCAATGGGAAAGTCAGAGAGTGTATTTTGGAGAGTTTTTTTCTTCCCAGTGATATGGCCTCCAATAATAATTTTCTGACCTTTCCAGAGATTTTGTAAGATGCACAATATCATTTAAGAATGTCTTAATTTCCTTAAGCCACTTAGACTGTCTAAGGTCTGTTATGTGTATTGCAAATATTGGCTGATACAGTATCATCACTTCTAATCATGAATTTTTATTGAGGGGCAATCTATGTGCCAGTCACCGTTCTAAATTCTAGATAATCATCATTATATACCAATTAATAAAATAGGCTTAGTTTCTGCCTAATGAAGTTTTTTATATCATATAAAGCTGAGCAGAAGTGTTTATTTCTTTTCAGAGTTAGAGGTTCAGTGACAATGAGTAAATAAATCTTATACAGGTTGTATTTTGCCATAGTGAGTGCATTAGTTCATTTTGCATTGCTATCAAGGAATCCTGAGGCCGGGTAATTTATAAAGGACAAAGGTTCCTTTGGCTCATGGTGCTGCAGGCTGTACAAGAAGTATGGTGCTGGCTTCTGCTTGGCTTCTGGTGAGACTTCAGGAAATTTTTTATTCCTTGTGGGAGGGCAAGGGGAGCCAGTGTATTACATGGTGACAGAGGAAAGAAGAGAGACGAGAGGAGGTGCCAGCCTCTCTTAAACAATCAGCTCTTGTGTGAACAAACAGACTGAAAACTCACTCATTCATGAGGGAGCTCCCTTGACCCCATGACCAGAACACCTCCCACTAAGCCCCATCTCCAATATTGGAGATTAAATAACATGAGATTTGGAGGGAACAAACATCCAAACTGTGTCAGTGAGCTCAACAGATACGTGTTTTAAGAAAGGGATATGAGAGTACACTGGGGCTGAGACATTTAGTGAATACTTCTGCTACATGTCCTCCGCTTTCCTGATAGAAGATGTGATGCCAATAGTATTCTATGCAGTAGGAAGCCACAGTGGACTTTTATCCCCGACCGAACCCTCTGAGACTCCCGCATAATAATTGTATATTGCTGGCAAGTTTCAGCACCTAAACCTAGCATCCACCTAAACCTGCATCCACTTAAGTAGAAGTTCTCATTACACCACCAGCTTTCTGTTGCTAAATTGTCCAGAGGCTGCATAGTTGTTGCTGGGTATTAAACATGTGCAGTCTATGTAACAAAACCTAAATGTGGACCTATGCAATCCTTTATCTCCTGCATTTTAAAGCATCTATCACCAATCCATCTGGGACTTTAACTTCCTCCTGTGAAATTTGGCCATGTGATTATCATTCTACCAATGAGCACTGTAAACTTTCCATATCATCTAAAAGCTTCTGATAATGTCAACCTCATATAATATAAATTTATTTCTACATAATGTGGCTTATTAGCGGAGCGATTGTATCCATTCATCTGACTTCTTTGAGCCTCAATTTCTTTATCTATAAAAAGTAGATGATAATTATAATATTCTTCCCATAGATAATCATATTTAATCTTGTAACAATTACAGGCCAACCAGGAGCAAGTAATTAGACAGCTTAAACCCATCTCAAATGGGAAAAAAGTCACCAAAAGAAGAGAAAGCATCATCCAGATTATCATGAGCTTGCCCTGTCATGAGATTATCATATTTTACTGGTATCAATCTGCACTTGAAAAGTTATTGTCCTTGGAGTTGCCATGGTAACATAATGACAATAAGCAGCCATGATACTTCTGGTAACAAGATTTTCTTTTTTTTTTTTTTTTTTTTATTTTGCTTTAAGTTTTGGGATGCAAGTCCAGAATGTGCAGGTTTGTTACATAGGTATACATGTACCATGGTGGTTTGATGCATCTGTCAACCAGTCATCTAGGTTTTAAGCCCCACATGCATTAGCTATTTTTCCTAATGCTCTCCCTCCCCTCACCCTCCACCCCACCTAACTGGCCCTGGTGAGTGATGTTCCCCTCCTTGTGTCCATGTGTTCTCATTGTTCAACTCCCACTTATGGGTGAGAACATGTGGTGTTTGGTTTTCTGTTCCTGTGCCAGTTTGCTGAGCAGGATTTTCTGTTTGTTTCTCTTCATGAAGCTAACAAATAAGTAACAAGCAATAATGTCACAAATCTATACAAATGCAGTTCACTCTGGTCAAGATTATATTGTTTTACAATTATGCCTTAAGTTTCTTTTGTTTGTTTATTTATTTATTTTGAGACGGTGTCCCTCTGTCATGCAGGCTGGAGTGCATTTGTACAATCATGGCTCATTGCAATCTCAACCACTTGGGCTCAACCAATCCTCCTACCTTAGCCTTCCAAGTAGCTGAGACCACAGGCACATGCCACCACACTCAATCAATTTTTTTTTTTTTTTTTTTTTTTGGAGAGATGAAGTCTTCCTATGTTGTCCAGGCTGGTCTTGAACTCCTGGCCCCAAGTGATCCTACTGCTTTGGCCTCCCGAAGTGCTGTGATTACAGGCATGAGCCACCACACCTGGCCAAGTGTTTCTTACTGGTATCTAGCAAGAGAACTGGCACATACTAGTTATTGATTAATGTAAATGAAAGAAGGGAAGGAAGGAAGGAAGGAAGGAAGGAAGGAAGGAAGGAAGGAAGGAAGGAAGGAAGGAAGGAAGGAAGGGAGGGAGGGAGGGAGGGAGGGAGGAAGGAAGGAGGGAAGGAAAAGTTCAGACTGATTCAGAAGCTGAAGAACAGTTTCTGACTCTTTTTTACAAAAGGGTAGATGTGAAACTACTGATACACTTCCCTGAACTGAGCAGGCCTAATTCTACAAGTATAAGAATTCAATTACTCCAGGTATGAGTAGGTCCCTAGACACAGAGAAGGTAGGTTCTAGAAGTTTCTATTCCAAAGGCTTTAACCTGATAATTACATTTCTCATTTTCATGGTCAGATTTTGTTTATATTGTGTTCTCAATTCAAGTACCTTTTCTTACCTTTTTCATTTTTGTAAAATCTGGAAATTCTTCAAAATATACCCAACACCTTATCCTATATCCAGAATGTTACTGAATAGATGATGATTTTAAGCAAGATTTTGATTAAGGCGCTCCCATTTGCTGAGTCTGCAATCTTGGGCAAGTTACTAAATGAGTCCGAGTTTCCTTGTCTTAAAGATGAGGAAAGTAATAATGCCAACCACATACGGCTGTTGTGAAGATTGCATGTTATACATACAACAGATATTTAGTAACGTGCCTGATATTCTTAACATTCAAAAATATTGGTTATTTTTATTAATACTCTAGTTTATATTTTACTGCAGTCAGTGTGTGTGTGTGTGTGTGTGTGTGTATGTGTATGTATGTGTGTGTATGGGTGTGTATTTGTGTGTATGTGTGTGTGCCTGTGTGTGTGTGTGTGTGTGTGTGTGTGTTGGGAGAAGAATGTATGCATGTCTACATATTTCACTGTCTTCGTGATTAAATTATATGTTCCTAAAAGGCAAGAAATACTTCTAACACTTCATGTATGTGTTTCTGAGTGTCTAATCCAATGCTGTTCCCATAACAGTAAAAAAAAAAAAAAACACTTGCTCAAAGAAAGAACTTGAAGAAATCAGACGATACAACCTGGGAGGTGACATTTTTTACTTAAACCCAATACCTACAATTTTCCTCTTGATTCTAGACATTCCACTGAGAATTTCAGAACCCAGCACATGCAAATAAGATACAAGATATGGAAATGGAGAGGCATTTAGTCATCCTACCTAAGTTTACAATGAAAATAAGACTGTACATCTCAGCCTCCATGAGAGGGAGTCTGTTTATTCATTCATTCATTCAGATGGCATTTATTTGGTTTTAGCCATGTTATAATAAGCGTAAAAAAAAAAACAGACACAGTCCTTAACATGACTGAGCTTATGAAGGGACAAAGAAAAGCTAGAGGATGGGCAGAGTGGATGCTCCTCTGGCCAAGGTTGTCAGAGAAAGCATCTCTAAGGAATATCATAGGCAAGCAAAGGGCATGTGCAAAGACCCTGAGATGGAAATGAACTTGGTATGTTTTAAAATAGAAGAAGACCAGTGTGGCTGGGAAGTAATGAGTAAGAGAAGAGGGTTAGGGGATGGAGTTGGAGAGGTAGTCTGAGCCAGACCATGAATGACTTGTAGGCCATGGAAGGAACTTTAGATTTCATTCTAAATGTAGAGAAAAAGGCTAAAGTCGATAGTGTTATTATAATCGTGCTTTAACAGATATGTAAAGAAAAGGTTTTAGAAAAGGTGAGAGTGAAAGCGATGGGACACCAGTGAGGAAGCTATTGCCATAGTCCAGGCAAGCACTTATATTACAGCAGCAGCAATAGAACAAATCAAAGGGTCTCTACTTGGGCACTCCTGCTAATGGTAACTACTAGGAATATGGGAACAATGGCTCCACTCCATTCTTGGGAAGCATGGATAGCTGGAGAATTCTTCTTTAAGCAACTTGACAATGTGTATCAAGACTGTTGGAAATATCTACCCTCCTTTAGTTCAAAAATCTCACTCTAAATAATCGCTCTTAAATAACTATCTTCGCAAAGAAAAAGAAAACATATGAACCTGTGAAGTTATTTATTGTAGCATTCATTATGAGCAAAAACTGCTCAAAATCTGGTCATGGAAAGATGATTTTTAAAATTATGATATTATAACTCAGTGTACTTTTATGCAGCCACTAAAATGTAAAATTATGAAGAAACAACTCATCATAGAAAATGTTTGTGATCGACTATAAAGCAAATAAAGATGACTGTGAATGTTATGACAGCTTGTATCCACTTCTTAACACAGGCCTATATGTGAACAAGGCCTGTAAAGGGACATTGGAAAAATTAATTAATGCCTGTTGAGAGTAGATTTTTAAAAAAAAAAAAAAAAAGATTTTACCATAAATTTTCCAGGATACTGGTTTTGATTTTGACGACTGGTCTTAATTTTGTGTCCTTTGAAAATGCATCTAGACCCAGGAAGTCAAAACTGCTTTATGGTAATAAATTGCTTTCCCCAATAAATTTAACCATGATCCTAAATGACTCAGAGGAAACTGCTCCTTTTTGGAATCCTAAGTCTTTTTGCAAAGCCCAAGGCCAGGGATGGGAAAGTACACATATAAATCTGGAAGCTTATATGTCATTTTAATGTCCCTGAGCAAAGAATACTCTCTTCTAACACTCTTGCCTTCCCTTCTGTTACCCCTGCATCTCAATGGAGCAAAAAACACCTGCAGAATTCATATCCTTTCTACAAATCTGTTTGTGCACAAAATACTCCAAAAATATTTAAAAACAATTTTATAGATATGAAAAGCTTAAGCCAAAGAAAAGTATAATGTATTCTTGGATATAAAGACACAATATGATAAATATGTCAATTATTCTGACTCCAGATAAAACATATAAATTTGATGTAATCATAAATTTCAAGGGAAAATATTTTGTGAAACTTTAGAGCTAATTTTTGAAAATAATCTCTGCAAAATAGTATTTTTCTAAGTATGACATAAATTCCAGAGATTTTAAAGGAGAAAACATGATAATTTTGACTTTTTTTTTTTTTTTTGAGACGGAGTCTCACTCTGTCACCAGGCTGGAGTGCAGTGGCACAATCTTGGCTCCTTGCAACCTCCACCTCCTGGGTTCAAGCCATTCTCCTGCCCTAGCCCCCCAAGTAGCTGGGATTACAGGCATGCACCACCACTCCCAGCTAATTTTTGTATTTTTAGTAGAGACAGAGTTTCAGCACGTTGGCCAAGATGATCTCGATCTCTTAACCTTGTCATCCGCCTGCCTCGGCCTCCCAAAGTGCTAGGATTACAGGTGTGAGCCACCATGGCCGACCAATTTTGACTATTTTTTAAAAATGCATCATAAAAAGGAAGCCACTGTTGACAGAAAAGAAAATCAACTGGCCATAACTGTATGAAGAGATCTGCAGTCCCATTATATTGGGTCATGCAAATGAAAACTGTAAGTAGATACCACTCCTTAAATACCAGATTATCAGAAAGTAAAAAAATTTAATAACACAAGGGTTTGACAAAGCCATTTGTGGAAGCAGCTCTAGTTCATGTCTGCTCTATAAAGAGCAACTTGGAAATATCTATTAAATATAAAAATGTACACACTAACAATTCCATTCTTTGGAATTTATCCACAGGTATTCTTGAACCTTAAAAAATGGTTTATGTACACTGCAGAATTAGCTGTCACAGCAAAAGTTATATGGCATCCTAAATTTCCATGAGTAGAGGACTAGTTAAGTAAATTATAGTATACCTAACAACAATGAAATGATACACCGGCAAAAGGAATGAAATATATCTTTATGTACAAATATAAAATAAATTTCCAAGATAAATTGTTAAATAATAAAAGCAAGGTGCAATATATATAAGTTATACAGTTTGATTCTGTGTGTGTGTCTGTGTGTGTTTGAATATACATTTGAAAACTCATAGACTATCTTAGGAGAAATGTAAGAAATTAGTGAGAGTGTAGCTCTCCGGAGAGGAGAAAGAGGTGGAAGATGGGGACAGAAGCAGAACTGCCTTTTTTGATTCTACTATATTTTGTATTAACTGGACAAAAATTGATTTTTGTAAACTATTGCCCCGGAAAATTAGGACTAGGCCAGGGAAAGCAGAATGGGAGGGTTTTGCTTTGTTTTGTTTCGTTTTAGAGGGGATGGAGGAAGGACTATTATAAGCTCACTTCTGAATTACTTAATTTAACAAGTATTATTTTTACCTTGGCTAAAAACTTCAAAATTTAGGCATAAAAATAATTTAAATACTCTGTTCTATTTAAAATATCCTATCCCACTATTTGGTGGTTTGTGCCGACTTAAGGAGTAGAAAAATATGTCGCTGTATTTATAATAGAGACAAAATGTTCAATGTATTGTGAGAATACAAAAAAAAATGATTAATTAATTCTGCAGACAGATAGATGGGTGGTTACCAGGAAACTCAGAGATGTAAAGTGTAGGTTAAACTGGCCATTGAAAGACATTAAGTTCACAAAACAGACACCTGGTGCAAAAGTCATAGCATGGGGTACAGCGTGAGCAAAAGAAGGATGCAGATGCACAGAACCTGTCATCATTGGGTAGCCACCTGTAATCTGGTGGGGCATGAAGGCAGGAATGGCACAGGAGGAATAACTAGAAATAGGCTGGAAAAGGGAAAAGACGTGGGAGAAACTATTACAAAGGGCCTTTACTGCCATTCTACAAGATGCCTCTGCCCTTGTTCAGTAGATCTGTGGATCCTAAACCTAACTGGTTATGAGAATTACCCGGGATAACTTTTTGAAAACACAAATTCCCAGACACTCACCATCCCCACCATATCAAATTAAATCTGATTCTCTGATGGAGAGATCTGGGAACTTGTAATTTAAAACAAAAATCCCTCTGCTACAGCCATAGACAAATCATCAGAATTCCAGTTACGGTGTTTAGGAGCACTGCTCTGTGCAAGGAGAAAGGGATGGAGCGAAATGTCCCCATCAGGAGGATATTAAGAATTAATCTATGCATAGGCTCATGCCTTGTACCTGTCAGGCTGGAAATTAAGATCTCCTTCCAGCTACTTAAAGTTCTGAGCTCATTCTTGCCTGAACTGTGCTGAAGGTGGGGCAGGAATAAGAAAAGAGAAATAGCTGCTGTTCAATTTATTACTTTTTTTCTGCTCCTTCTTTCAAGCATCCTCATTATGTTCATGGAATGAATATCTAGTCAGAAAATATATGGATGATGCAGAGCAATCAAGCACATTCATGGAGATTTTTTGTTAGAAGCAAAGACTTATTAAAAAGTCTTTTAATAAAACAGCAATAACCACAACGTCTAACCAGTCCATGTCCTGGATAGCAGATTTTGTGTAATCTTTTGAATAGCTGATTCAGTTGCTGCCATCAAATCCAAAGCTGATGTTGATTACCAAAATAATTTTTTGTGAATAGTGCTGTATTCACCAGATTCTGTACAGTTCATAAATTCCTGCAGAGTCCTTCCAGTAAAAGTTTTGCTTCAATGATTCAACACATACCTGTTGAATATGGAGATACAAAGATGCACAGGACATAGGTCCTGCCCTCAAGCACTTAACCCTTCTTTAGTGATCAATAAACCTACTGTTATTTCTTTATCCTAACCTAGTGTCATGTCAGTTCCTAGAGGTGATCTCAGCCCAAAGGGTCTTCAGTAGAATAAGCGTAGTGTGTCTTACTCTTGAGCTGAGCAGAGTATTAAATTTGAAAAGAAACTTTCAACATTATTTTATCTAACCACCTCAATTTATATATGAGAAAACTAAAATGGAGAACAATACACTGATTTACTCAAAGTTATACAGGAAGTTATATTAGACATCTGATGTCCGCTTTTTCTAAAAAACTTTTAGTTTCAGGGATGCATTGGCAGATTGGTTCTATAGATAAATTGCATGTCTTGGGAGTTTGGTGTACATATGATTTGTCACCCAGATAATAAGCATAGTAGCATAGTACCCAATAGTTTTTTGTTTTGTTTTGTTTTGCTTTGCTTTACTTTGCTTTGCTTTTTTAGACAGTCTTGCTCTGTCACCCAGGCCAGAGTACAGTGGTGCAATCTCATCTCACTGCAACCTCTACCTCCCGGGTTCAAGCAATTCTCCTGCCTCAGCCCCCCGAGTAGCTGGGATTACAGGTGCATGCCACCATGCCTGGCTAATTTTTGTATTTTTTTAGTAGAGATGGTGTTTCACCATCTTGGCCAGGCTGATCTTGAACTCCTGACTTTGTGATCTGCCTGCGTTGGTCTCTCAAAGTGCTGGGATTACAGGCAGGAGCCACCACGCCCAGCCCCTAGTAGATAGTTTTTTAATCCTCACTCCACTTCCACTCCCACCCTCAAGTAGGCCCTGGTGTCTATTTTTCCCTTCTTTGTGCCCATGTGTACTCAACGTTTAGCTCCCACTTACAAGTAAGAATATGTGGTGTTTGATTTTCTGTTCCTGTATTAATTTGCTTAAGACAGTGGCCTCAAGCTCCAACCACGTTGCTGCAAAGGACATTATCTCTCTTTTTTATGCCTGTGTAGTATTCCATGGTGTATATGTACCACATTTTCTTTATCTAGTCTACTGTTGATTGGCATTTAGGTTGATTCCACAGCTTTGCTCTTCTGAATAGTGCTAGTTAGTTGGGGGTTTCTAACATGAAGTGATACTGAATTTTGTCAAAAGCTTTTTCTCCATCTATTGAGATAATCATGCATTTTTTGTTTTTAGTTCTTTTTATGTGATAAAACACATTTATTGATTTGTATATGTTGAGCCACCCTTGCATCCCAGGAATAAGGCCTACTTGATCACGGTGGATGAGCTTTTTGCTGGTTATTTGATGAATCATATTTGTTGATGTGCAATAAAAAGCCAAGTGTTAGTTGTCGAGTTGAAGTCTCGAATAAATTTTTGCTAGTTTTCTGTCTTGATGATCTGTCTGATACTGTCAGTGGGATGTTGAGGTCTCACATCACTATTTTATGGTTATCTAAGTCTCTTCATAGGTGTCCAAGAACTTGCTTGATGAATCTGAGTGCTCCTGTGTTAGATGCATGTATATTTGGATAGTTTAAGTCTTCTTGATGAATTGAACCCTTTACTATAATATAATGCCCTTGTTTGTCCTTTTTGATCATTGATGGGTTTCAGTCTGTTTTGTCTGAAATTAGAATAGCAATCCCTGCTTTTTGTCTGTTTTTCATTTGTTTGGTCAATACTTCTCTATCCTTTTACTTTGAGCTTATAGGTGTCATTACATGTGAGATGGGTCTCTTGAAAGCAACATACAGTTGGGTCACACTTATTTATCCAACTTGCCACTCTATGTCTTTTAATTGGGGCATTTAGCCTGTTTACATTAAAGTTTAATATTGATATGTGTAGAATTGATCCTGTCACT